>CATIWM010269462.1:0-11992 GCA_949671775.1 Mallotus repandus
TAAAATTAATAGACTTAGGCCCACTTTCTTTAGAATTAAAATAAATAAACTTAGGCTCACTAATTATCAAAATGTAGGCCCATTTTTAGTCCTATTTCACTTGTAAATAAAATATGTAGATTTAGTTAACTTAAATTAAAGTTAAATGTAGTTTAGATTTAGGGACATTATGCTTTGAATGCATTTTTATGTGCTTTTTCATGGATTGGTTGCCTTAGGGTTAGATGGATGTTCAAATTAGGGTTTAGTGAAATCGCATGTAATTAGGGAATAAGATAATAATTAATAAAATAAATCTAAATGAACACAAGACTAAAAGAAGTTGGTATTCCATATCCAGAACTCCTAGTTGTGGTGCTAGCTTGTATTAGAGAATCGAGTTACCACCACTTTCGATTTGTCCCACTTATTACCCTGGGTGGCGACTCCTCATCTCCACACCATGTCTTTGTGACAGTGGTTAGTGTGTTCCCTAGAGCCCTGAGCTCAAACAGTGTCGCGGTTGTAATAAACTTGGGTGTGCGCTAAACCCCGCCATCTACAATATGACAAGTCCAAGAGAGTCGTGGAAGGTACTTTCAAGACAGTTATGAAAACTGGGCCAATTGAAACTATGGTTGAATTTGTTGTGCTTGATATGCCAATCACATATGGGTTACTTTTGGGAGGACTTTGGTTCCATCCTCTTGGAGGAGTTTCTTCAACTCTCCACCAAAAGATCAAATTCCCTTATGAAGGAGGTGTGATTACTATTGAAGTTGAATCTGAAGATTATTGTTATGTGGTTTATTTTGATATGGGTCCTCTCGGATTCCAAGTTGCTACCATTTTTTATGATTATATGGATTCAAAAGTAGCTATGATGTTGAAGAAATCCAAGTTTATAACTGAGATAGGTTTGGGTAAAAATCAGCAAGGGATTGCTCAGTTCCCGAATTTCAAGAATCAAATGCGTAATTATGGATTAGGGTATTTACCAGAACAAGCTTAGAAAGCAAGCAGTCTGACTGAAAATAGGGTGTTTGTTTATACAGATGGTAAAAGGATTTACATGAAGAACTATGAAAAGACTAAAAGTTGGAAAATTTTTTATGATGTGGCAAGAAGATCAAAGAGATTCAACGAAGGCCAAACTGCGATTCTAAATACTGTAGCTACTATGGACACTGGGATTAAGCTTACACTCTTACTACTATTAGTGTTAAGGACTTTATTTTGAACAATGTTAAACCTATAGTATGTTTAGAAAATGATGTTTTTGATGTTGACTATGTAATTTCTGATGATGCTTTCTTCTCTAAGTTTAATGCAATAACCTCTGATTTCACTTACTTGTTTGATGTTTATTCTAGTGGCAATGTGCATACACTTGATTATATCATAAGCATTTCATACTTAAATTCTATTTATACTGAACCATTTTAATATAAATGATACTGAGTCGCCCAAAGAACTCCAATTGCCAATAAGTCTTTCTTTTGAAGTGAAAAGTGAGCTTGAGAGAATAATAAAAAAATGAAAAATAGTCTTTGCTTGGAGCTATGATGATATGCTAGGGATAAATCATAAAGTCGCTGAGCATTTTATTCTAACATCTAGAATAAGGCCAATAAAGTAGATATTTAGGTGTCTAAGACCTGAATGGGCTCAAAAGATAAAAGAGGAAGTCAATAAGCAAATAGAGGCTGGGTATTTAGAGGAAGTCGATTATCCAAAATGGTTAGCAAATATTGTCCCTATCATAAAAAAGGATGGGAAGAGTTAGAATGTGTGTTGATTACAGAGATTTAAATAAGGTAACTTTGAAGGATGATTGTCCATTGCCTCATATAGATGTTTTAATAGACTCTACTACTGGTAGAAAGTATTACACCTGTGCAGATGGGATGGTAGGATTTAATCAAATAATGATGGCTGTCACAAACAAGGTTAAAACTATTTTCATCACAAAATGAGGTACTTTTTGTTACAATGTAATGCCGTTAGGATTGAAAAATGCTTGTGCAATATATAAGCGAGCTATGACGAAGGTTTTCAAAGATATGATTCATAAAGAAATGGAAGTGTATGTCGATGATATTGTGGTTAGATCAGAAACTTTGAAGAACATTGCAGAGATCTAGAGAAGTTTATGGAAAGGTTGACAAAGGTTAATGTCAGACATAATCCAAAAAAGTGTGTTTTTGTAGTATCTTCATATAAGCTGTTGGGATATGTGGTCAGTTCAAAAAGCATAGAGATTGACCTAGATAAGATCAAGGTAATTCAATAAATGCTGATTCCTAAAATAGAAATAGAAATAAAATCTTTTCTAAGTCATCTTTAGTACATCAACAGATTTATCTCAAAGACGTCTTTGATTTGTGAACCAATATTCAAATTATTGAGAAAGAATCAGCCCACAGTTTGGAATGAATAGTATCAAATTACATTTGAAAAGGTTATGTTGCATTTGAAAAGGTTATGCAACATTTGTTGACTCTTCTAGTACTCAAGCCAGAATACACTTGTCTTGTATCTATGTGTTGAAGAATCAGCATTAGGGACAATGTTAACTCAAATAGATGATAGTGGGATAGATTTCATAATTTATTACTTGACTAAGAAGTTGCTTTCATGTGAAGAAAAATACAAGATCATTGAGAAGATTTGTTTGGCTATAGTGTGGGCAACAAGAAAACTTCGGCACTATTTTCAGTCTTACAAAGTACAAGTAGTTTCAAAGATGGATCCAATGAAATATCTGTATGCTACACCTTCATTGGTTGGTAAGCTCGTTAAATGGTTGATTTTGCTCTCTGAATTTGATATCAAATATTTGACAAAGAAAATAATCAAAGGAAAAGCAGTTGCTGAATTTCTAACTCAACAACTGATTGAGGATGATCAGGAGGTTGACATTTCTTTTCTAGATGAGGAAATTGGATTGATTGAGGTACAAGGATGGAGAATGTATTTCGATGGTGCGATGAATAAAAAAGGTGCAGGAATTGGAGTAATCCTAGTTTCATTGATTAGAGATTGGATTTCTTAGTAACTAATAATGTCTTAGAGTATTAAGCTCGCATCTATGGTTTGGAAACTCTTATTGCAATGGGAATCAAAAGAGTTGAGGTGTTGGGTGACTCAAAAGTTGTTATCTCACATGCCAATAAGGAATGGGAAGTCAGAGAAGAAAAATTCAAGCCTTATTTGGATTACATGGAGAATCTCAATAAATAATTTGAAGAACTAGTGTTTGTTTATTTACTGAGAAAGAACAATAAAGTTGCTGATGCTTTAGTGACTGTAGCTTCTATTTGGGATGATCTAAAAGGTTTACTAGTGATCTTGATGAAGGCTAGAGTTTTATTGTGCAAGAGCACCCAAGTTCTAGCTGTGGTAGAAGAAAAGAAGCCATGGTATTTAGACATTTTGAGACTAATAGAGTATGGTGAATTTCTAGAAAATGATAGTAAGAAAGACAAAATGCTATTGAGATCACTTGTGAAAAGATTTTTCATTTTTAATGGGATTTTGTACAAGAGGGACAAAGCTATGCATCTCATATGTATTTCAGAAAAAGAAGTAGAACATATGCTAGATGTGCATGCAAGGGTATGTGGACCTCACATGAATGGAAAAGAGTTGGCAAGAAAAATCATGAGAGAGGGATACTATTAGTTAACAAATGGAGCATGATTCTATTCAATTTGTCAAAAGTTTTCATGAATGTTAGTTGCATTGTACTATTTCTCATATTCCACCTTTGATGCTTCAAACTCTAACTTCTCTGTGGCCATTCTCAGCATGGGGAATTGATATAATGGGAAAAATTACTCTACCAGCTTCCAATGGGCATGAGTTTATAAAGGTTGCAGTCGACCATTTCTCAAAATGGGTTAAAGTTGAGTCCTTCAAAAAGCTGGGAGCAAAATAGATGGCTAAATTTATTAAAAATAACTTAATTTGTAGATATGGTGTGCCTCATCACATTGTAACTGATAATGGTTTGCAGTTTCAAGCATAAGTAAGAGATTTATTGCAAAGGTATGAGGTTGAACATCATAAGTCATCTCTATATTGACCTCAAGCCAATGGTGCCATTGAAGTAGCTAATAAAAGCATAAAAAAAATTCTTAGTAAGACTATTAAAACTTATAGAGATTGGTCAAATTAGTCTCCACATGCTTTGTGGGGATACAAAACTACAGCTAGAACAACTATGAGTGCAATGCCTTATTCATTAATGTATGGAATGGAAGCAGTGTTGCCACTAGAGGTTGAATTATAGTCATTAAGGGGATTGTTGGATGCAAAAACTCCATAAATAGAATGGGCCAGATCTAGATATGAAAAGTTGACTTTGTTGGATGAGAAAAGACTTAGAGCAACATTTAATATGCAACTTTATCAGAGAAGAATTGTTGAGACTTTTATAACAAGAAAGCCAAAATCAGTAAGATTCAGGAAGGTGATTTAGTTTTGAAACAAGCTAGAACAATTCCATTTGATCCTAGAGGAAATTTCAAGCCGAATAGGGAAGGCCCTTATCTTCTCAAGAAAATACTCCCGAAAGATGCAGTTAAATTTTTAGATCTCGAGGGAAATGAATTTACAGAGCCTGTGAATTTGGACAAATTGAAAAAAGTACTATGTCTAGTCTCTAAGCAGAGTACTAAAAAATAAATAAAAAATAAAAATCCTCGCTAAGTTAAAAACTCGAAAGGACTGCTTAGGCAAAAGTTAGAGGTTCCCACTAAGTCGAAAACCTGAAAAGGGCAGCTTAGGCAAAAATTAATGAAAAATAAAAAAAAATAAGATAATTTTCGCTAAGATGAAAACCCGAAAAGGGTGTCTTAGGAAAAAGTAAGGGATATTTGAGAGTTACATTAGCTAAAAAACTCAAAAGAGCTGGTTAATGTCATTATAAATTCTTATTGCCAATTGGATTGAACTTTGATCAATTCTATATCATGTATCCCTTTTATGGTTAAGAATGAGTACATTTAAGTTGATAATACTTGGGTGTATGTATTCTTGCCATTAGTTTATGCATTTGAATATGTATGTGAAATCACGATGTTTGTTTTACAAGCAATAAACATGATTTAATAATTGTCTTTATTTCAAAAGCCAAATTTCATTTCATTGCACAAAGCATAGTTCATACAATAAAAGCTTTCTAAAGCTTGCATTTTAAAAGCTTTCTAAAGCTTGCACAAAGCACAAAGCATAGCCCCTAGAACTACCTTCAACACTTCCACTTACTTCATTATGACCTTTTAACCAATCCTTGTACCCTTGAGTGCTTGAGAAGACTAGATTTTTATGAATGTGGTGTAGCATAACTCTTCTAGGCCATGATTGAGTGATTGGTTGAATAAAAGACTTGGTGAGTGCACCAACATTGGGTAGATAAGGCATATGAGTGGGATGATGTTTCAATCCTTGTTGTCTTGCAATCCATGAAGGATGATATAAAGAGCATTACCACAATCCACTAAGAGCTACATAGGTGTGAAAACTCCTTGAGCACACATTGAAAAAATTCCACTAAGGGCAAACCCCTTGCACATCCTTCTCACTCAAACCATACATCCAACTACCCATTCTTCTTTCTTGTTGAGCCTCACCAAAATTCTCCTTCTCAAGAAGTGATTAGGCCTATAATTGGTTGAAAGATCAGGGGCATTACTACCTTTAGCTTCTCCAAAAGCCAAACCTATAAAACACGAGCACAAAACCACATTAGAGTGTCAAAGTGCAAAATTGGTTGTCCATTATGGAAAATCGGTTGCTGGTGCTTGAAAATTGACTATTCATACTTCTCAGATCAGCTATTCATGAGGCAAAATCGATTGTTCAGACATGAAAACTGGTTGTGTTAGCATAGGTGGTATGCCCTAGAGGCCAATCACATATTTTGATATTATAGTAATCCTAAATGGCAATAAAGAATATTCTTTATCTAAAGTGTTTATTTAATTGAATATTCACCCATTAGCATAATGTTAAATAGATCTATTATCAAGAGTTGATAATATGAGCTAAAAATTCATTAGTACATATGCTATAAAATTGTTCGAAGTCGATAAATTAATATTTGGGTAATATTAATTTGACTATCACCTTTGTCTATTTTCCTTGATTAGTATGTGATACTAATAATGGGAGGTTGTGAGTCTTATTTTACTTGATATGAGATATCAGAATAGATATGTGGGTACTTATATGATGGGTGGATCGAACATGACATTAGATTTCTAATGACGAGGATATTCACTTATAGTCAACAATCACAATCTAGGTCATAATGGTGCATATAGTCCTTTGACCTGAGGTGACACGGTCATCCACATTTAAGTGGCCAAGGTTTATTACCGCTTACATACTTGTGTTAATCACACATGGATATATGGCATATGGTGGCCCTAGTCGGTTAAATGTAGGGATGAGTGTTCGACCAAGATGGGATTCATTACCTAGAGTGAACCGGGAAAAGATCCTATCTATCTAAGTTTGTTCTTGATGAATAAGTTCCTAGCCATGACAAACATTACATAGTCTAAAAGAGTTTCAGTGCTAGAAATTGTTTCTAGTATTTTTTTATGTTTTATCAAGAATTAAACTTGAGATGAGGTCATATGATATAGCTATTAGAGTTTGACTAAACCTTGACTCTAGGCTATATCGGGATCTTCTAATGAAGGGATTTTAGTGCACGGTAATTAAGACCAAAGGGTTGCATTCATTGCTAATTGGGTAGTTATGATATTAATGCTAGGGGTCACTTACAACTTATGAGAATTAAATGTGCATAATTGAGATTTTCACATTTAGACTTGAAATGAGTTTTAAGTAATATCAAGTGTTGATATTATCTTCTTATTGCCAATTAGACATGAACTTAGTAAGTCACACCTAAAAGAGTTTCACCAAATCATTATCAATATTAATCTAATAATTGATTAAAGAGTTTGATCAATTAATTAAGATTATTGTAATTGGATTTATGCTTTAAGCAATGATTCTAGCATATCATGAAATATAATTCTACCAAGGGTTTAATTATTAATTTACACTTAATTAATATGAGATATTAATTAGATTATTAAATTAATAATTTATGTTGTTTCTTATTGAACTTGGATTAATGGCCTAAGTTGTTTGGGCCTAGGCCCAAAAGAGTTTTGGACCAAAGATTAATCCAAGCCCATTTGTTAAATGGATTGGGCTTGGGCCAAGTGTTGGCCCAATTGCTAAGCCCAAATCAATGTGAATATGACATGGTCAAAATTTGTCATGTTAGGCATGTATTATTTTTTATGTGTATAATGTTAACTATAGACATGATAAGCATTAAGCTTGGCTTATTAGGCTTGTCATATTAGACACATATTATCTCTTGTTTGTATAAATTTGGCTAAGGCAAAGATAAGGATTAGGTGACATAATTAAGTGTAGAGAATGTATGTAGACATATACATGAGATGTATTAATTCTCTACAGAATTCTTGGTGCACTAGATAAGTATACAAGTTGTATACATATCATGATGAGTTGTATTCTTATCATAATGAGTTGTATACTTATCATGATGAGTTGTACACTTATCATGACAAATCATATACATGTGATGTAAGAGATTATGTCATTAAAGTTAGCTTTCTCTACCTATAAATATGTAACCTTGGAAATATTCTAAAGGTTAGACATTAAGAGAATTAAGTGAGTTTTATGCAGAGACATAAAATGAGAGAAACAACATATACACAAAATAAACCCAAAATATACTTGCAAGAAATTGAGTTAGTGCAAGACTTGTGAGGGTCACTAGAGAGGAAACTTGCAACTAACCAAATTGAGGAAAGTAGGTGACTTGGTGAAGCTTTGATGTTTCAAGCTAGAGGCCTAATAGTTGGGAGGCTAAAACATATGATTCAATAGTTGAACCTAACTACATCAAAAATTGTAGATACTATTGTTATCTACATCAAACTTAGGAGTTTGTAAGTATTCCTAAACTTAGAATTTCTAGGTTGTTATTTACATGTTGTTTTGATAGTTAGCTATATGTTAAATGCAAAATGGATCCTTGGGATAGGAATTCTTCAAGTGATGAAGGGTTATGTAAAGCAAAATTTTTAAAATTTGCCCTACTTAGGTTTGTGCTCACCACACAAGTCCTAAATGCCTAAGTAACATAACTGATTCCTATCATTGGTATCAGAGCCCTTTTTTACAATTTACACATGTTAAATTGATTGATAATTGCAAGTGTTGTGATTATACTTGATGTTAATTGTAAGTTTTTTGGCTTATTATGTGTAAACATTTGCTAAGAATTGGTTTTTTGGTGATCCCGATCGGGTTGAGGTGCCTCCGGGTCATTAGGAGCTTGAAATAAGCAAATTCGTGAGATTTGCATTTTTATTTGCATTTTTTGGGCAGTACATATCCCGAGTGTATATCCCGATCGGGACATCACTCGGGACCTTACGTCATAATTGGGATATAGCCCATCCCGACCGGGACCAGATGAACAGAATTAGTCCCGAACTATGTCCCAACTGGGACTTAACCCGGGACTAGGTATCTTGGCCTTTTTCATGTTTATATGTTTGCAAATAGTTTCCTAACATGTAAGGGTTGCAATTTATTTGATATTTGCTTGACATACATGCATGGAATGATCATGGACCTAGATTAAATTCTTAGTTTTGTAATAATAATTAATTTTATTATTTGATATGTAATTAAATATTAATTACATAGAATTAGGTTGTAATATTTGCCTTGGTATGCCAAGAATTGAATGTAATTCACAAGAGTTGTGACATGGAGCTTGAAGTGTTCAAGATGGTGATCCATGGAGATGGTGGCAAGGAGTTTCATGCATGAAGGCTTTTCTAAGGCCCATGGTCACAAAGTCCAAGATGACAAGGCCCTTATTCTAAGAGTTAGAATAGGCTTAGGAAAAACCCTTGATCACTCCATATTTTTGTATCAATCTTGCATGTTATATGTATATATGTGATATATATGTTGTAATATGCTATTCATATTTCATGCCATACTATATATGTATGTGATATATATATATATATATATAAATTGGCTAATGTGCAAAGTGAGACCTTAATTAAAGACCCAAAAATCTTTCAAACTAAATTTAAGTTTAGGCTCTCCATTGGAGCAATAACTTGCATGGTTTTAGGATTATGTGCATCGGCTATGGATATATAGAGGTGTACATAAAGCCTAAGATATTCATGTTGTGTTATTATGAAGTATGAGATATTATGGGTGTATAGAGACACTACATGCCAGGAATGGCAAATAGGCATGCCTGAGGTATGTAGTGTTCAAGTCTATATATTACACTGATCTAATGGAGTGGAGCTAACTAATGCTAAGGGCCAAGAATGGCAATGCATACCTGAGGTCCATAACATTAGGAGCCGGATTGATGGAATCTCACATGAGATGTGATGGACAAGAGTTGTCCACTTAATGGTTACTAATATTCCAAGAATGGCAATATGTACCTGAGGGATATTAGTGACCCATTAAGAACTCCATCACCCACTAGAAATCCATCCAATAAGGGATTTCTGTTTCCTACTTTGGAAGTGTAGGATTCGCCAAGTTAGTAGGAGACTATTATGATTAAAGACCAAACCTAATGATAATTATAACAAGGTCATATAACTAATAATCTTGTTACCTTTGCAAGAAATTGATAATATGAGATAATCAAACCCACCTTCAATCATGCTCGACCACATTGGCTCACGGGTTCTAATTACAAGGATTGTCTAAGGAACCTAAAAGTTGTTTTAGCTTCCGGAAAAATACTTAATGCATTAGAAGTCCACCCATCCACTTTCCTAAAAGCCTATCCAATAAAGCAAAAGGAAAGAATATTACATTTCTTATCTCTCCTAGTGGGAGTTAAAAGAAATAAAAGGCCAAACAAGTGTTGTCAAGCCTACGAGTGGCATAGCCAAAAATAAGGGCAAAGCATAGGAAGAGCAAGGTAAAGAAAAGTGTTTCCATTATCAAGGCAAAGAACATTAGAAGAAGGAATTATCCTAAGTTCCTTGAGTCTTCCAAGACAAGGGGACAGGACAAGATTGGAGGAGGTGAGACTTTCTCTAGTCTAATTACTTCTAAATGTTCTAAGAGCTCATCAGATGCATAGGTATTGGATACCAGTGCTAGTTCTCACATTTGTTCATCCTTGGAGGATTTAGCAAATGAGAAAATATTGAGGCCTAATGAAGTAATCCTTAGGTTTGGAAATGAAGCAAGTGTAGCAACCAAAGCTATAGGATCCACTTGTATTGATATAATCATAATGTGTTATTGGATAATGTAATAATTTATTACATGTACCTAATGCCTACAAAACTTTGTCTCTATTTCTAGTTTGACTAGAAAAGGTTATGAATTTTATTTCAAAAGAGACATTTATAACATTCATTTTGGAAGTGAATGGTTGGCATGGGTCATTTAATATATGGTTTATGTTATGTTAATAATATATCCAATAACAATGAGCCAAAAATTAATGTGAATAATGCAAAAGCAATACTAATTGAAAATACAATTAACTCCAAATATCTATGGCACTAGAGATTATGTCATATTGCAGAAGATAGGAATAATAAGTTTTGGAAAGGATGGGAATCTTAAGTAATTTTAAATCCGCATTCAATCAAACTTACGAGGCTTGTCTTCGAGGCAAGATGACTATATCACCATTTGTTGGACAAATGGAAAGGTCTAAAGATATGTTGAAAATCATACATAGTGAAGTATGTGGACCATTTTTTAAAATGGCTAAAGGTGGTTTCTATTGTTTTATTTCCTTTATAGATGATCTATCAAGGTATGGGCATTTGTTTCTTATGAAGAACAAGTGTGAATTCTTTAAAAGTTCAAAGAATTCAATGCCCAAGTAGAAAACCAAACTGGGAAAAGTATTGAAACTCTAAGATGAGATTGAGGAGGTGAATACTTAAGTACCAAGTTTATTGAGTTCCTTGAGGAACATGGCATTGCATCACAACTCATACCATTTGGAACACCATAGTTAAATGGTGTATCCAAGAGATAAAATCATACTTTATTGGATATAGTACAATCTATGATGAGCTACACTAATGTTCTTATTGGGGTTATGCACTCCAAATGCCCTCCCGCATCCTTAATCGTGTTCCATCGAAAAGTATTTCTATTGGATATCCTAAAGAAAGTTTAGGATATTGCTTTTATCTTCCTTCTAAACAAATTGTTGTTAGCAGAGATGCAATTTTCCTTGAGAAAGAGTTTCTAAAGGAAGAAAGATAATGTTAGATGATGAGTCATCTAAACAAGCCCAATAAATTGATCAAATGGATATTGATCAACCCGAAGAACCTATTCAACTTGAGAATGTTGTTACACCAACTCCTAGAAGATCTAGTAAGGTCTCTCGTCCTTTAAAGAGATACGATTTTCTATATGAAATGCAAGAGTTGCAAGTTCATGAATAAAACATTCATGTTGATAATCCTACTACACATGAAGAAACTTTATATGATAAAGATGCTTTGAGATAACTTGGGGCTATGAGAGCAAATATGGATTTTATATGCAAACTAAGTCCGGAAACTTGTTGACCCTCCTAAAGGTATTATGCCCATTAGGTGGAAATGGATCTTCAAGAGAAAGCTAGGCTTGTAGCAAAAGAGTTTTGCTAAGGGCAAAGGGTCGAATATATGGAGACCTTATCACCAGTAGCTATGTTTAAATCCATTCAAATTATTTTTAGCAATGCCGCACACTATGATTATGAGGTTTGGCAAATGGATGTCAAGATCGCCTTCTGATGCAATGCAAAAATGCATACTTATTTAGGAGTATTTTAGTAGCTATATTGTTTATTTTGCATATGATTTTATGTTTTTATGTTCTTAGGATGTTAATTTTGTTTTCCAAATGCATTTTAGGTTTCCTTGTTTGT
>CATIWM010269464.1:0-34562 GCA_949671775.1 Mallotus repandus
AAGTTTGCAGCCCCTAGTTTTCTCTCTTTCTCTCTTCTCTTTTCTTTTCCTTTCTTCTCTCTTTCCTTAACACCTAAGGCTGCCCACTAATGTCCACGAATTTGTTTCCTTAAGGATAAGGAAAAGAGATTTCCAGAATTAATTTAGATACGTTATAAGGTGAAATTCTCATTTTAGCCCTTAATGAAACATTCATAATACCTATTAACCTTGAAACTTCCAATGGTCCATTCTAGGACATTTATTTATTTCAATTAAGTCTACATCATCCTAAAATTTTTAAATTTCACTCTTTATTTTATTTTTTAAATCCTAATCCCTTTTATTCTCATAATTTTACTAATTTTGAGTTACATCAAAATTTAAAAATTCTCACTCTTTGATTGAGCACAAGTCACGGCTTAACCCGATACACAAGCCTAACCATGTATACTAGGTTATACTTAAACTCAACCAATATATATAAATGCAATGTAATATGTATGCAAATGTACCTATAGTAGAGTACGGGTGTGACAAAAGTTCCTTAAACTCACACACATATTCTTATTATCTTATAATCACTCAAAATTAGTTTGTTAAAGTTAAAATGAGAGATTGTTGGTCATTTTCATGAGTAAGTAATAATTACCTTGATTTTGACATTTATAAATAAATTTTGATGCATTAATTTATATGTTCTACTATGAATTTAAGATAGGTAAAAACTTCAAGAGAATTGGAAGGTGAATATGAAGCATTTTTCAAGATGGAAAAGGTGCTCCCATGTAGCTTCATGATCGTGAGCACCCTCACGGGTTCAACCATCAACAAGTCACTTAATTGCAAAAGTCTATTGACCTGATCACGATCATGAGGACTCTGGGTGGCTCGTGACACTAACTACCCAAATGAAAAAAATGGTACTGACCCTCACAATCAAGGGTCAAAATTGTGAGAAGTACATCACAACCGTGATGAAAGTTGATCACATCGTGATAGTGCACCTTGGCTGATTTGGCACTTCTCCAATGACTATTGGTCACCTCTAATGGCTATAACTCATGATTGTGAGCATGTCCCTCATGATCGTGAGCAGGCTTCTTCCTACAAAAAGCTAAAAGAACAATTAATAAAGAAGGAGAAACTTGAAGACGAATTTAACATACTCCAACAACCATGTTTTTGTCTCCTACTATAAATACTTTTTAATACCTATAAAAAATCTTCATTGTGGTAGTGAGAGAATTTATTTTTCAATTTATTTGCTGAGAATCTCTATCACTCTCAATTAATTTTCAATTTCTCTTGTAATTCCAAAAGCACTTGTAGTGTAGGCTGTGTGCTAACTCTTAGGCTCTTCTTCATCTCCTTTCATGGGTTAGTAAAGGGAAGTGATGAACTTAATATAATGCATTTGGTTAAAGTGTAATCCATAAAAACACTTGGGATTAGGAATTTTATTAGAGCTTAGCCAAAAAAAGCTCCATTTGTGTAAGGGCTTGAGTTTAGCCTAAAAAAACTATTGTGTACTCATTCTTGCTTTATAGATTAGAGTGAATGTTGAAAAATCCTGACTTAGAGATAAGTTAGGTGGAGATATAGGTTTGTTGATAAACCAAACTTCCTAAATTCTTATTTTAATTCTCTTCATCTCTAGCTCTTCAATTTCTCCTTTTGATTTTTGATCTCATATTAATTGTTCTTAAATGTCAATTAGCCCTATTCACCCCCCCCCCCCCCCCCCCCCCCTCCCCCCCTCCTAAGGCCTTTGATCATATACTTCAAGTACAAAAGGCCCGATTACATTGAAGATGAATATCCCAAGCTTAAGCACAAGTACAAATGAGTAAAGGAAATGAGAAAAGCCTTCAAGACCACTTAGGATGACTCATCCTAATTTAAGATGGAGGAAGAGGATCAAGAGGCATCAAATCTTTGCTTCATTGCATTGGAGGGTAAAACAGAAGTACCTTTTTTACCCACTCTTTCTTGTGATAATTTATGTGATGATGATTAATCTTGTAATGTTGAGCATAATGATGAGGAATTCGACGATGAAATCTCCTTAATATAAAAATTAGTTTTAAAGTTTCAAAAATTACTTTTAAAGAAAAAGTTATATAAACAAAACTTTTAAAATTAACCCAAAGTTTTCAAGATTTGAAACTACAATTTTTGAATGTTAGTTCCTTAAATGAAAATGTAGCTTATGATTTGAAAGTCTTATATTCTTTAAGAGATGCATTTGATAAAGTTAAGAAATAAAATGAAATGCTTTCAAAAGAGATTTTAGAACTTAAATGCTCCATTTCCAAATTTCACAAGGGTAAATAAACACTTGATAATCTCTCAGATTGTCAAAGGTTTTATGTGAGAAGTTTGGACTTGAATACACTATTAAAGCATCTATATATTCAAGTTCCACCAAATTTGTAAAGGCTACTCTTGCCCCATCACCCATTTCTTATGAAAACTTTAAGACTCATGATTGAAAGATCAAAAGTTTTAAAAATCCAAATGCCAAAAGAACTCTAAAGGCTACTATTTCTAAGTTTCAAAGCTTTAAAGTCAAAACCAAGAAACCTTAACCTCATCATGTATACATGTGCCACAAAAGGCATATACTCAAAAAATCATACATAGTTGTTCTTCTCAGTTACATGCTTATGCTAGACCTTTTGTCTTTCGAAGAGCAACCAACCATTATAAACATGCTAAATTTGCAAATGTTGGCAAACAAAATAAATTTACTAAAGCTAAGTGTTTTTACTGATAGGAACTTGAACTCAATAACAATGTGTGCTACTATAGAAAACTTCATCTCAACCTCCTACCTAAAA
The DNA here is from genome assembly GCA_949671775.1 of Mallotus repandus. NCBI lineage: Eukaryota > Viridiplantae > Streptophyta > Magnoliopsida > Malpighiales > Euphorbiaceae > Mallotus > Mallotus repandus. Next base: position 2,823 of record CATIWM010269464.1, read on the forward strand.
ATTATATGAAGACAAACAAATCTATGTCAATTAAGATTTGGATTCAAATGAGTATTATGTTGTGTAGGAGTAAATAAAGTTGACCACGTGCAAATTATTGATAAACTAATAAAATTAATTAATTTAGTTTTATCAATAGATTTACAAACATCAAAATGTTCAAAGAGAATTTGACCCATTTATTTTCTTGTCTTTTTGTTATAGAATACATCTTTTATATACAAAAATTATATGCAGTCACTTTAATGAATAGTACTTATAGATATGAAGAAAAAAAATTTGGTGAACTAAAATTGATTGTGATATTTTTTTCACAAGACTATAATATTATACATTATTTTTATTTTTTAATTAATTAATTATTTTAATCATATATATATATAGACACACACATGCGTAGTTATTCTCACTGCATAGCGTGAACTTTTAGTTAATAGGGCGAAGGTGCATTCTCGCCCCTAATTTTTATACCGAGGAGTACATAAATTCTTAATATTTTTTTGGACAATTTAAGCATAAAATTATATATATATTTTTTTATATTTTTGACCCCTCACTTAACATATGTTAAAGTCTATATTTTCTTTTGATATCAAATTATAATTTTTCAATAAAAAATATCAATTACAATCTTAAAAGTTCTTTTTTCTTTCATCCTTACCCTCTTTCTCCTTTACTGCACACATAACCGTCTCAAATAACAAAATCAATTTACAAATCAACAAATTTTACATCATAATTTTTTGTAAATAATTCCTACATTTCAAATAGATATTGAGAAGCTCTGACTTCCACAAGCCATGCATTCTTCACAATTAGTGAGAGAGGAAACCATCTGAATCATCTTGGTATAATCATCATCACCATTCACTTTCTACTTCTTGTCCTACATTAACAATATATGGAAATTTTTTGTTTCAATAAAATACAGAGAGAAAAATGGGGTGAAAGTTAAAGCACAAGTGAATTGTTTTTTAAAAAAAAATTAATGAACTTGATCTTATCAAAAAAAAAAAAAAAAGAACTTGATGGCATCAGCTGTAGCATGTGATAGCATATATGGTGTTAAGAAATGGTAGGTTCGATTCACATCTTGGTTTTCTTTTGATCTTCATTAATTTTGCTAGATTTATAAGCATTTATTGAACATAATAAAAACAACCCAGATCAAGAAAATCAAGATAAAAAGCAGCCCAGTTGATAATTTCTTTTCAAGAATTTTTGACTATTGGTAGTGGTGGCGGCGTGGGTTAAATTAGAGAAATTCTGATTTCTTTCATGGCTTCTCTAAGGTCTCCTAAATCAAAACATGGCTTCTTTCATGGCAACATGCTTTTGTTTTTTTTTTTTTACTCTAGCGTTGGGTGTGTGGCTGAGGGAGAAGAAGGGTCAAAATAATTGAAAAAAAAACTTTTAAGTTTCAATTGTTATTTTTGTCTTAATGGATGATGGATATGAACAATTTAGTTAACTCCGTTTTTTTAAACCGTTAAGTTAGGGGTTACAAATACAGAAAAAAGCATAATTTTATATTTAAATTGTTCAAAAAAATATATTAAAAATTTATATGCTCCTCGGTGTGCATCAATGCACCGTTGTCCTAATTAATATATAATATTTTGAGAAATTTTATGATAATTTTATTTTTAATTATTTTTATTTTATTTTAACTTTATTACTATTGAATTATAATATATTTTATTATTTAATGTAATTATTAAAAAATACATTTTATTTTGTAAAAAAAATAATAATAATAGAATGTACCTAATATTTTGTAGAAAAATATACAATATAATGATTTTTTTTTTTTAAATGAAGAAATTAATAGATAAAGCCACATTATAGTATATCCACATGGGAAATTTGAGACGCTTAAAAACCCCCCGCGTAGCCGTTGAGGATAAGAGAACGTCTTTTCTTCAGCGAAGTAGACAACAATAATGGCTTCTTCAACCTCTGCATTCACAACCTACATTCCTTGCCTTAACAAATCACAACCTTACTCTCGTTTTGTACCCAGAGCTTCTGTAAGCAACTACCACCACCACCACCATCGTTACCACTTCAATCGCAGACAATTCTTATCTCAAACAGCTACAGTTTCCCTGCCTTTGCTGTCTCCTCTAATAATCCAGCAACCCGCAAATGGCGAGGAGTCCCTTTCAGAATGGGAGAGAGTGTACCTCCCTATCGACCCAGGAGTTGTCCTTCTTGACATCGCATTTGTACCCGATGACACCAACCACGGTACGGTCTCTTCTTCCATTTCTCTTTCTCCTTTTTTTTTTTTTTTTTTTTTTTGGCTTTAAAGCTCAGCGAAGTGCAAGAAATGAGGGGAAACATATATATCTTTTTGGGTTTTGTAGGTTTCCTGTTGGGGACAAGGCAAACGTTATTGGAGACGAAAGATGGCGGTAATACTTGGGTCTCGCGTTCAATACCATCAGCTGAAGATGAGGATTTCAACTACAGATTCAATTCCATTAGCTTTAATGGGAAGGAGGGATGGACTGTTGGAAAACCTGCCATTTTGTTGTACACTAATGATGCTGGAAACACTTGGCAGAGGATACCTCTAAGTGCTCAACTTCCTGGAGATATGGTGATTGCTTTGCTATATATATACATATATATATATTGATTGTTCACAAAAAGCAAGGCTGCAATTATTACCTGGGTTCGTGCAGGTATATATAAAAGCAACTGGGAAAAAAAGTGCTGAGATGGTGACTGATGAAGGTGCAATTTATATCACGTCAAATGGGGGCTATAATTGGAGGGCTGCAGTTCAAGAAACTGTTTCAGCAACTCTAAATAGGTACATTGCCCTTCTTTTAGGATGATTTGCTACAATGCTTTCACTAGTTTCCGCAGATGAAGTTAAATTCTGAATTAATGATTCATTCATGATGTAAATACCCAATATTAATCCTGTTTTATGTCTCAACTTTGAGATTGCTTGAATAAATGCTTTACAATGCATCCTCAACACAGTCATGCCTTATGGTTGCAGTGTTCTTCTATCTTTTTTTTTTGGCTTTCCTCGTAAGAATATAGAACACTTGTTTTAAAGCTAAATTTAGGGTCAGTGAGATGATTTTCACATGTTGTTCCATCTGTATAAATGTTTTTTTTTTTTTCTAATGGGTTTGCTTTTTCCAAGAACTATAGCTTTTTTAAGACTACAAATTTCCGGATGTGAGAAGGAAAAACAACTTTCCGGATGTAAAAATGTTTTCCTTCTCATGAATGCCCTCTTATTTTCTTTTATTATACTTTTTTTAACTTAGGCATTCTATTCAATTAGTAAACTGAAATCCTGTAAGATCATTTTAACCAAAGATTTTAAGTTACAAACAGCCTAGATGTTCACACAGTGTCATTGTTGTTGCAGAACAGTATCTAGTGGTATTAGTGGTGCGAGTTACTATACAGGGACTTTTAATACTGTCAGCCGCTCTCCAAATGGTAACTATGTTGCTGTCTCTAGTCGTGGTAACTTCTATTTGACATGGGAACCTGGCCAGGTGAGTTTCTTGAACTGATGAGCTTGTTTGGCTAATTTATGAATATCACTCCATACTTAAACTGATGGGCTGCAGTGTGATGTCTTTCTCCCTGTCCTCTTTTTCCCCTTATTTTGAACTAGAAAATATATTTGGTTCATTAGTACGAAACACCACAAGTAATTAAATTTTAGGCTAGAAGACTCAACCCTGACTGAGAAGTGATAGTTCTGGATACTATTTTTTTCAATCTGCTTTCTCCTTTCCATATTCTTTTGAGAGTCTTCCTTTATATTACAACATATCTGGTTCCATTCTCAGACATAGGGCTTGTTTGGCTAAACTATTGCCGATAACATATACCTGTTGGCAATGGTTAATAGCTGAATGATACTATGTGTTTAGTAAAATTATAGTAGCTGTTGCTGATAGTGTAACTAATTACAGATATAAACATGAGTTAATTTAGATACAAATAATCATATTTTAAATTAATTTTCTAAATAATAAATTATATATTTTTGAGTGTTTTATTAATATAAATGCTAATAATAATATATATGATGTAAAAATAAATATTATTTATACTTATACTTATAAATACAAGGTAATTTTTATTTTATTAACTTTTTAGCACTAAATTTTTAATAAAGTACTAATATGTGTTGTTATTCTATTAGTATTAGAATTGATGAGTTTTGAACATTGTTATTAATATAATTTTCAATATTTTTATTTGTTTGGATGTTTTAATAATTTTATAATTAACTTTTTTTATTAATGTTAATTAATTAGAGTTAAGAAGGATAACATAGTAAATTTATTTTTAAAATGGTAGCTGTTAGTGAAAAGGTCTAAATTGGAGCTGTTTAGTACCCTAACAGCTACTAGATAATAATTTAAAAAGTAAACCAGATCATTGTCTTAGCTGTTGGGAAGTGCACAACTAACAGCTCCTCCCAATAGCTACACCAAACACCCCCCATAGTATGCCAAGAGGATTATTCTCTTTTCAATTTTTTTCTAGGCTCATGCCTTCTCTTTCTTTCAATTTTAGCAAAGGAAATTTCATTGCCTAAACTTTTGTATGTTTGTTGACAATCAAGCCAAGCCCTTCCTTCAAAGTTGTTGAATATGTCTTTCTGTACAATTTGATGATCCTTTGCTGTTAACAGCTCGTTCATATTAATTGGAGTAAGGAAAAAATGCAAAATGATAATGCATGACTGTGTGCACATATCTTCAACATTGAACGAATCATCCCGCTGATTTTAATTTCAGTGACCATATGACTGGCAACACCAAATATATTTTGGAATTTGAAAAGTTAGCAAGCCAATGATTGTGTATATTGTTTCAAGAAGGGATGCAACCAGCTTTCTGTACTGTCGAAGATCAGATTCAGGTCATGAAACATGCAGGCTGCTGTTGTTCCTTTTCCATTATTTCCTCTGGCTTTATCTATTCATTTATAAGAGTAGCCTTTCCTGGTAAGGATACTTAGGTGATTATGAATGAATGTTAGGTGTATTTGAAGGGATCACAACATTTTTTATTAGTTATTTAGGTAATATAGCTGAAACATAAAGTACATATGGGAAATTATTCAGGGACTGCTATACTCAGCTGTTATAAGTAATGCATAATGGTGGTATCATAAGGAATTAGGCTGATTGGGGTACCATAGGTTCTGCACCTACTTGTATTTGTAGGCAAACTTTGTTTTGGCTTGAAATTAAGTTTTGACACCATAAAAGATGAGCTTTTTCCAAATGTAAGCTGCCAAAAGGAAGAATTCATACTTCATACATCTCATCCTTACTTGAGCCTGGAGTTCTGGAAAAGCATTTGGGCATCTTTCTATTTGGCCCGGAGGGAGCCAGTTAGGCTTAATTCTAAACCTATTACCTGTAGATATTGGCTGACAAGTATGTGATGCTAGTTGACTATGATGGGAGGGACGGGTTTTTTGTCTGTTGAATGCTTGGGAATTGGATACATTACTTCTTTCTTTGAGTTGTCATTATTTCACAAGTGTTGGAGAGGAATATGAGGATAAGATTTGTAGTTGCCCTGGAAAAGAAATTTGGCATTGAACCTTTTATGAAGAAGAGGTTCAGTACATATTTTGATAAAATTGATATTCTTAGAAGGATGTCATCTAGGGTTATGGCGGAGGCCAATGAACAGACAACTTTAAATGCAACCTATATTCTCTAGATAAACCCATTTGCGTCATTATTCTGTCTGCAGAAAGATAGTGAGAATTGGCAAATTGGCAATTGCTTTGTAGTTAATTCAACGATGTAGAAGTTGGCAAATTGGAGAGGGATATTTTTGGAAATATAGTAATGGAATTGCATTGGAAGACTTTTATTATTGTGATATGAGAAGGATGCATGGACTTTCTATGGATGCAGAGCTCCCTGTACAAATTATGCAGACCCACTACACTGATTTTAACTGGCTGCTATAATCAAATGGTTATAGCCGTAACTTTATCATCATGACTAAGAATAGAAAATTAAGAAGATGAGATTTTGCACAAATAATGAGATTATTCTAGTTCAATGAGACATTTCATGAAGTCTAGCAAGTTTCAGGTTATCCAGCAATTAAGCGGGCTCTTCTTCTTCATCATTGTTAATGAGATTGGTCTCTCCCCAATTTGTTGCTAAGATTTGGACAATCTGCAGCATAGCGATGTACAACAATACAGAATCTGGTTCTCTTCTCTTTTTTATTTTTTTTTCCTTATTTCTCTTGCAACTTCTGGAAACTATTCCAGGCTTTCTGTGCGTTAGAGGCACCATTTTATGCTTCACTTATTTCAAATTATTTGCAAAAAGGGAAAGTTCACCAGTCAATTTTTTTTTTTTAAATCTCATGGTAAACCAATAAATGCTGTGGTTAGGAAGGTTGACCATAATATAATGGATGATGTAAAGAAAGGGAAGGAAAAGACCTAATCTGATCTGGAGAAAAGTAATGCTAGAGGATCTAATGGCTACACATCTTTCTGAAGATGAACTCAATAATCATGTTTAATGGAGAAAAGGAATACCTGAACGAGCTTGGGACTCTCTGACTTCTAAGTTTGTAGTGAAATCAGTCTTATACTCCACTCTGTTAATACAGACCATAATGTGATTTAGTTGCCAAATGTGTTGTCTGGTTTTCGTCTTGATTCACTACTGTCAATGATTTAGTCAAAGGAGACTAATGAACTCTATATTTTTGTTGGTAATTTTCTCTAGTGTTCTGTGTTTGCATGCCTTCTCTTTTTATTTTTCTTTGCCCATGAACTCTATATTTTTGTTGGTAATTTTCTCTTGTGTTCCGTGTTTGCATGCCTTCTCTTTTTATTTTTCTTTGCCCTTTTCAGTTTTTCTTTTTGTTATTAACAGTTCAGCGAGTTTTCTCTTTTGGGCTACCTCATTCCATGAATTTTGATATTTTAAAATGGATATACAATCAATTTTATCAGTTATGATCCATCGCTTTCCACTATATGCAGCCATTTTGGCAGCCACATAACAGAGCAGTTGCAAGACGAATCCAGAACATGGGATGGAGAGCTGATGGTGGGTTGTGGCTTCTTGTCCGAGGAGGGGGACTTTATCTCAGTAAAGGCACTGGAGTAAGTAATTTCAGGGATGTCTCTTTCTTTGAGCACGTTTGTGGTGTATATTTTCAGTTAGTTTATTGAATCCTTGCATAGGATATTCATTGCATGAGAGCATAATGAATATGTAAATAACTCAGAGAAATGTTTCTTATTCTATCAGTTTCAGTTGCTCATTTTGGTACATTTGATTTTTGCTAGATGTAGTACTTGATTCACCTAATTACATTAGCCTCTGACGCTAAACCATTGGTAGCCCAGGAGGGCGTTGACTGTGTTGTTGAATAAAATGAACTAGCAAATACATCTTTAAACATGCCTTGCCTAGTTTGTCTATTCAAACCATAGAAGGATGTGAGGTGGGGAGATCTTGGGTTTGAATCTATATATCCACCAAAATTGGTGGAACTGAGTCACATTTATGGTGAGAGATTTGTTGGGTGAGGGCTAGCCCTCCATGTAGACTACAACTCATGGTTCATTGGACCTGCAATGACCTCACCACTAAACAGTAAGTCTTTATTCTTCAAGAGAGAAATACTACATATTGTATCATATCTTAAAAGATCAAATGTAAGGTTAGACATGAAATTCGATGTGACAATTCTGCATTATTGATTTGATGTTGCATCAGCATACATATGCTTGCATGGCAAGACATAGTAGATGCCAGTGCTACTTACAATATATGATTTGTTTATAATGAATTTTCGATTTAAAATACTTGGCTCTATAAATGTGATTTTCTAGTGGATTCAAGTTTGCCATTTGTGAAGGAAGTTTTAGGATTTTCTTCATATACTTGCTTATTTCCTTTTAATATGCATTTAAGATTCATAACTAATGCAGCATTTGGTAAGTGATAACACATGAAGGCCTTGTCATTGTCCCTTTCATGAGTAGTGCTCTTTCGCCAACACTTTCTACTGACTTCTTATACGACCTTATTTGGCATTATAGTATTGGTTAATGTTATTTCTATAATTGGATAATACACTTCTGGAAATGGAGTTTAACAAATTAAACAATGAAAAATCAGGTGGTACAAAAAGTTAGTTAATGTTGGCTTAAGTAACATTTTCCCTTTTTCATTTTTATTTATCCATGTTAGTTTTAGGTATTTTATTTTTCTCATTATTGCTTTCTCATGCCTCTTGATTCTTCCATTTTTGTAGTAGTAGCTCACCCAACTCTTTGTTTACCAGATAACTGAGGATTTTGAAGAAATTCCAGTGCAAAGTCGGGGTTTTGGGATTCTAGATGTTGGATACCGGTCAAAGGTAACAGTTTTGTCATGTAAAAGCAAGATACCCTTTTGCATGGAATACATTTGCCATGCTAATTTTTGTTGCTCTTCTGCATATTTGATTCACAAAAAACCATGCATTCTTGAGAAATATTTTGTTGCGCTTACTGATGTATCATGCATATGCTACGTAGTTCTTATCTCCATAACAATTGCATATGCCAGTGTTCATCTCTTTGCGTTTTAAAACTTACTTTGGCACATGCCTTATAAAACTATAAGTTCACATTTTTGGATTTGGTACCTATAGATATGCTAGCACAAGTGCTTGTAAATTCACATGCAAATATCTGTGCATGTAAGTATAAACATGTCTACATATGAGTTCCCAGTTTTACTTTTATTGTACAAGTGGACATATGTGTATGTACATAGCATCTCACATATGTCTGTTGTGTCGATGCTAGGTTCTGCTTTACATATTCACTCACCTTTCTCGTCTTTTTACACCTGAGCTTTGCTTTTTTGTGTGTTTCAACACCAGCAGTTACAACTTATTGCAATTGTAATTAGTTTGCAGAAAATGGTTTGTTTTCTCTGTGCTTGGCAGCTCTAGTAAGAGAATAAGATTTTGGTAAGAGATAATTTGGGTAAACAAGACAGATGCAGAAACCTACAATGATGACATGAAGATTAAATTTTGAACAATGGTACATGAAGATTAAATTTTGAACAATGATAAATAGGATATTATTGGACTTCCAACTGATAATGTTTTAGTCGTTGCACATTGCACGGTTACAAAATAAATGTATTAAAATCAAGATTTTATAACAATTATTATCAGGATTTTGTGTTTGGTTAGGAGAAACTCAAAATCAAATTTTAAGCTTGTGTCACATAGAAGTGTAGTTCCAGCAGTTTGATGGAAAATGATGCTGAAGTGGTAATGGAATCTTGGGTACACCATAGGTTCTGAAAATGTTCAACCATAACTAATCTTTTTTCAACTTTTCTTATTATTTCACAACTATATAAGAAAGAAGACACGATGTTAAATAGTTAAGTTATTACTCATGTGGTTGTGTAATAACAAGTAAACACGATTCGCTTACTACGCAAAATTAGCGAATTAGGATTGAGGTTAAATGAGTTTGTGTCAGAAATGGGTTAACCCGTTTATGATATGGTTTAACTAGATCGTGTTACGGGTTGACACGTGAACTTATTTACTTATACATGTCGTGTTGGGTTGTGTCAACCTTACAACATGACCCATTAAAAATCCATATAATTTGTTATGATTTTAAATAATAAATTAATTATTTATTACAATTTTTTTATAAAAATAATATTTATATAATTGTATTATGTAAATTGCTAAATTCTAGACATTTTTTTTTTGTGAAAAATAGTATTTTTATATATTATAAATTTTATGCAGGTTAAATGAGTCGTGTTGAATTTTATGACATACACAACTCAGTTAAATAAATGAGTTACCTGTGTCGTATTTGTGTAACCCATTTAATTTTCATATCGTATTAGAGTTGAAATATTTGACATAATTAAAAAATGAGTCGTGTTCATGTTGATCCTAATCTTGTCAACTATAATTAGAGAGCAAAATATAGAAATGAGAAGAAAAGATTTCTTGTTAATCTTTATCAAATGTACAAACATATATATATACAAGTATAGAGCTAGAGAGTCTTCTGCAATGGCTAGAAAGTCAGATATACAGACTATAATAGTCTGACTATCAGAGCCCTTCAGTTTGACAATCAGACTGTAATATTACAGTCTGACAATCAGACTGTAACATTACAGTCTGTAATTACAGTCTGTAACACTCCCCCTCAAGCTGGAGCATAGATGTTGCTCATGCCCAGCTTGTTACGAAGATAATCAATCTGAATCCCATTAAGAGCTTTTGTAAAGATATCCTCTAATTGTTCTCCAGTCTTCACATATCTTGTAGAAATCAAGTCTTGCTGAATTTTCTCACGAACAAAGTGACAATCAATTTCAATGTATTTGGTTTGCTCATGAAAGACTGGATTAGACGCAATATGAATTACAGCTTGGTTGTCATACCATAATTTGGCTAGTATTGAGACTTTGAAACCTACTTCACTAAGGAGCTGATACACCCACATTATTTTACATACAAATTGGGCCATAGCTCTATATTCAGATTCTGCACTTGATCAGGAAACTACATTTTGTTTCTTACTTTTCCATAAAACCAAATTTCCTCCAACAAAGACTTATCTTAAAGTGGATCTTCGATCTTCCTTACATCTTGCCCAATCAGCATCTGAGAAACACTCAATTCTAGTATGACCATGATTGTGATATAAAATACCACATCCAGGAGCTCCTTTTAGATAGCCCAAAATTTGTTCTACTGCCTTCCGATGATCAACAGTTAGAGATGACATGTACTGGCTAACCACACTAACCGAATATGCAATATGTAGATGGGTCACAGTAAGATAATTTAACTTCCCAACCAATCTTCTGTATCTCTCAGGATCTTCAAACAATTCACCATCTTTTGTAAGTTGCAAATTAGGAACCATTGAAGTACTAAATGGTTTAGTCCCCAATTTTTCTATTTCAGATAGTAAGTCCAGTACATACTTTCCTTAAGACAAGAAGATTCTTTTCTTACTCTTGGTTACTTCAACTCCCAAGAAATACTTTAGCGTTCCCAAATCTTTAGTATGAAACTGAGTATGAAGAAATGATTTAAGAGATGAAATCCCTATAGTGTCGCTACCAGTGATCACAATGTCGTCTGCATAGACAACTAAAAGAATGATGCCACCATTAGATTTCTTATAGAAAGAAAGCAGAGTGATCAGACTTACTCTTTTGCATGCCAAACATCTCAATAGCTTGTCTAAACTTGCCAAACCAAGCACGAGGACTTTGTTTTAGGCCATACAAGGACTTACGAAGATGACATACTTTCCCATGCTCCTCCTGAGCAATAAAACCAGGTGGTTGCTCCATATAGACTTCTTCCTAAAGATCTTTATGAAGAAAGACATTTTTAATATATAGCTGATGCAAAGGCCAATGATGAGTAGTTGCCATAGAAATAAAGAGTCTGATAGAAGTAAGTTTAGCAACAGGAGAAAATGTGTCAGAATAATCCACTCCATATGTCTGAGCATATCCTTTAGCAACAAGTCGAGCTTTCAATCTAGTAACAGATCCATCAAGATTAACTTTTACTGAAAATACCCATTTGCATCCAATAGCCTGTTTTCCTATAGGTAAATTTTCCAAGGTCCAAGTTCCATTGACATCCAAAGCATTCATCTCCTCAACCATTGCATCTCGCCAGCGAGAATGCGCTAAAGCTTCATGAACAGTTTTAGGGATAGAAACAAAATCGAGAGAGGCAATAAAAGAACATGTAGAAGATGACAAATGGTTATAGGAAACAAAAGAAGAAACTGGATAGATGCAGGTGCATTTACCTTTACGGAGAGTGATGGGAAGATCATCACTCGGAGCCGGATCTGATGACGAAGAAACTGGCACATCAGGACATGAGATAAAAGGATCAGGAACAGTTGCAACATCAATAACAGGAGGTTAAGGCCGTCGAGAATATGTATGTATGATAGGAGAAGAAGTAATAGTATAAACAGGCAAATCATCCTCCTCCCCCTGACTGGGAAGATCTAAAGAGGAAGAAAATAGTGTATGTTCCAAAAAAGTAACATAAACTGACACAAGATACCTATTAAGACTAGGACAATAACACCGATATCCCTTTTGCACATGGGAATATCCAAGAAAGATACACTTTAAAGATTTTGGATAGAGTTTGGTTACTTGGGGGCGGACATCTCGAACAAAACAAGTACAACCAAATACTCTAGGTTCAATGGGAAATAATGGCTTATTAGGAAAGGGAACAGAAAAAGGAGTCTCACCAGACAGAATCGAGGAAGGCATTCGATTAATCAAAAAATAAGCTGTAGAAACAGCAGGAACCTGCATCTGGAATAATAATGTTTTAGCAGTTTCAAGAAGATGTCTATTTTTTCTTTCAGCAATGCAATTCTGAGAAGGTGTGTCCGCGCAAGATGTTTGATGAAGAATATCATGTTTGATCATATAATTTTGAAAAGGTTCTAATAGGTATTCTTTAGCATTATCACTTCTTAAAATTTGTACGGGCTTACTAAATTAAGTGTGAATTTCAGCACAAAAAGCAAAAAAGTGAGAGAATAATTATGAGCGATTTTTCATCAAATATACCCATGTCATTCGAGAATAATCATAAACAAAAGTAACAAAGTATCGAAATTCAGTTTTAGATGTAATTGGACAAGGACCCCAAACATCAAAATGTACTAACTCAAAAGAAGCATTTGCCCGTTTATTGATTCTTGGACTGGAGCTGAGACGATGGTGTTTGGCAAACTGACAAGACTCACAATGTAAAGAGGACATGTTACAAAATTAAGGATATAATTTCTTAAGAACAGGAAAAGAAGGATGACTTAACCGACAATGTTCTTCAAATGAGTGATAACTCCGGAACAAGTGATAGACTTGGGTATTTGTGTATCCAGGATGTAAAGACCTCCGGAATCATGTCCCTTACCAATCATAAGATCCTGAAATAAACAATAATCAGGAAAAAATGAGGCACAACAATGAAGGCTCCGAGTGAGTTTACTTACAGAAATCAAATTAAAAGATAATTGTGGTAGATTAAGAATAGATGATAAAGTAAGTGATGGTGTGGGGTTAATCGTTCCAGATCCAATAACATGAGATGTGGAACCATTAGCTAAAGTAACATGATAGGTAGATTTATGTGATTGAAAATTAGAAAATAAACTAGAATTAACTGTCATATGATCTGTAGCACCGGAGTCAATGACCAATTTTGAAGAGGAGGAAACTAGACATGTATTGGGTTTACCTGACTCAGGATTGGATTGGATTTTCATTGCTTCTTGAAGCTGAGTCAATCTGGCATATTTATCTACAGATATCATAATAGATTTTTCAGAGGTCTTAGGAGTAGATATAACATGGGCATATTGAGCTCTTTTATTTTGAAGCCTCCGACAATCTCGCTTGGTATGACCTGGCTTATGACAATAGTGACACACAATTCCTCCTGACTCCTGTCCACGAGTACCAGTATTCTTGTCATAGTTGTTGGATCCCTGGCCTTTATTAACACCGCTATGCCTGTATGGTTGTTTTCCTGCCTCAAATGTGTTATGACGGCTAACAAGAGCACTGTTAGCTTAAGCAGGTTGAACAGTTGGCGAATTCTTTGTACAGAGCTCCTTACTAAAAACATCTTGTAGAGAAGAGATCTTTGAACCAGAAAGAATTTGAGATTTGGCAGTGTCAAATTCAGATGGAAGACCAGCTAAAAAACTCATAACAGCTAGCTTCTCCCGTTGAGCTTGTTGTACACTTACATCAGTGCTGAAAGGAAGCAGCATGTTGAGTTCTTCATATGTTCTCTTGAAATCCATGAAGTAATTGGTGAGACATCTATCACCTTTGTCTGCCTTGTAAAATGCTTTACATACGTCATAGATACGAGAGATATTCCCTAATCCAGAGTACAAAAATACTAAGTAGTTTATTAATTCTTTGACCATCCGACAGTGAGTTATTAAGCCAATCACCTCACTATCAATAGAATTATGGATTTGTAAGAACAATATAGCATCATCTCTCATCCAAGATAGTTTAGACTCATCTGTAGGAGGATCATCAGTCAAATGACTATTCATAGAAATGCTGGGCAAATATAACTCAATAGTTTGACTCTAATCAAGGTAGTTTGTACTATTGAGTTTATGTTCCGTAATTTTGGACACCATCGGAACCATGTCAGGGACAAATATAGTATTTTTATCATCCATATTCACCACAAATTTCAAAACCACAAAATACAGGAGGCTTAGCCTTCAACTAATATAATAATATAAAGGAGGCTTAGCCTGCCAAATTAAAATAATAAAACTAATAAGGCGGTCAAACCAACCAATATATGAATAAAATAGGCTGTGAAAAACTAGTCGTATAAATAAAAAGAAATAAATAAATAAGACATTTTTTTTATATATATCCTTTTTTTTTTAAGAAAACAAGTTCAATAAAATAAAATTAAAAAGCTCTAATTTGCTCGTGGCTTAAGCCACTTAAAATGAGAGCATATCCAGTTGATTATTAGCCTCTGCAATTGTTTCTCTTAACCTTAAACAAACTTTCTCGCCAATAAAGTTGAGCCAGTACCACAAAACAGGTAAAGATAGTTGTGATACTTCTATTTCAAATTCCTCAAGCAAACAACAAGGAATCAAGGCACCACGCAAGCAGCTGGCTACCAAGGCTGTAGATTTCGGCTGTTTCACGTCGATCGGGGCAGATTCCGGCGACAGATGCTCCTCCCTGGACTGGCAGTGGCAACCAAAGGCTCTCCAAAGGTGATGACCTGAGTTTGATAGTCACCTTTCACTCACACCCAAATAGCCCAGCACACCTAAACAGCCCAAAATTTGATTTTCTTAACCCCAGAAAACCACCCTCTCTGATACCATATAATTAGAGAGCAAAATATAGAAATGAGAAGAAAAGATTTCTTGTTCATCTTTATCAAATGTACAAACATATATATATATATACAAGTATAGAGCTAGAAAGTCTTCTGCAATGGCTAGAAAGTCAGATATACAGGTTGTAATAGTCTGAGCGTCAGAGCCCTTCAGTCTGACAATCAAACTATAACATTACAGTCTGTAACATCAACAAAGTGGGTCAACCCAACACGAACACAACTCACCAACCCGTTTTGACACCCCTACTCACCATTATTTCCCTTTAAAGGTCATCTTTCTCATTCAAGACTCCCTTTTGATACCATATTAACTCATATCTCTAAACTCAAAGAGAATTCCTTCACTAGGACCCTATGTTGCTCGGAGACAGTGAAAAAATGAGGATACGGATATGGGGAAACGGAAGTGTTTGCCTTCTAAATTAAAATGTTTAGATAGTACGAATACGGAAAAACGGGGATACTTATACATGAAAACCCCTACTAATTGAAGTATCCATGCAACAAAGCTAAGACCTATTGTCCTCCCTTATAGACCCACTTTTTCCCCTTTTAATTCTGTGGGCTTTAAATTGATTTGTATATTTTTGGTTTACTCCCAAATTACAATTGCTAACTTAAATAAAAAAATTTCAAATCTCTATTCATAAGACTTTGTTCCATGTCAGTCAGGGAGAGGGGGATGGTGTTGTGATTGTTGTGGTGGTAAAAGCTTTGTCATTGGTGGAATAGTGTTCTTTCATTAGTTTCTTGAATCAATTTTACTGAATGAGATGCTGCGTCTCAATGAGTTTCATGCCTACATTATAAATGAGCTATGAAATTTTAATATGGCCCTTGATTTCCATGTCTCCACAATTAATACACCATAAGATTTCATTCTTCAGGATGAGGCTTGGGCTGCAGGGGGCAGTGGGATTCTGTTGAGAACTACCAACGGTGGGAAAACATGGACTCGTGATAAAGCAGCTGATAGTATAGCTGCAAATCTTTATTCAGTGAAGTAAGCCTAATCCTTTTAAAAGATACATATATTATTCTCTAAATTGACTACCATCTTATTTAACATAAAGTGTGTTCTTTTGTAAGTATACTGTGGTACCTTCTTGCATATGCATTTGACTTTATTTCTTCCATGTGAAAGGAAATTATGCTAAGCAAGAAAGAACAGAAATAAACAACAAAGAAAGAATAGAAAAGAAAAAATTTGTAATGTTGTTGCCTATTCTTTGGAAGATGTTTCATTCTTTAAAGGCTTGCAAGTTATTTCTTTTTCAGCTTTAAAAAATAAGATTTTATTTCAGCTTGCATTCAAGAAAATATTAGGAAATAAGCTTTGATTTTTCTTTTAAAAGAGTGTTTATAGAATGGCTTTGAAGCACTAGCCAACCCGTGTTTATGTTGACTCACATCAAATCATAAACCCTTTGCTGGCCTATGTATGGTTTCATATATTCAACTTCTTGAACATGCAGAAGACTATAATTCATGCTCTTCTCTCACAGGTTTATCAATGATAGCAAGGGATTTGTTCTGGGAAATGACGGTGTCCTGCTTCGATATCTTGGATAAAAGTGCAACTTTCTGATGATAGCCGGTAGGGTCCTCTTTACTTGGTTCATAAATGCTTTGCTGAGAAGACCACATACAATTTTATTGTCAATCTTCAATCTTTTGTTGAAATTATCAAGGCTTATAATCTTATTTATGCTTAAAGTTTTATTAATTAAATTCATCCTTTTAAGTTCTATTAATTTATTATATCAACTTTTCAAATTATTTCAATTATAAACAATCTTCTAATAATAACCTAAGTATATTTTTATAAAATTAATGTCAAATCCTTTTAAAAAAATTATTCACTAAAAAAATAATAATATAAAATGACCTATAAGTGAGAAATTGTTTTTTTAAAAAATAAGATAAAATTTTAAAAAAACTTGATGAGTATAATTGGTATAAATAAATATTAAATATATATATATGAAATGCATTTGCAATTCAAATTCAATGTGTTAACTTTAAAATAAAATTTTATAAAATTTATTTAAAATTTCTTTTTTTAAAAAAAAAATTGTGGAAGTGCTTATAAACTAAACTGAATTTTAACAACATGACTTGAATTTATGAATAAATTTCATGTTATCAATTTCTATATTTTTCATTACGATAAAATGCTGCTTTTTTAACTTTTATTTTCTCGATTTATATCAAACATAATATATAAAACTATAAAACTCCTTTCATAAATATGCATTTGAACCAAATACATGAAACAAATAGCATATAGATTCTATTCAAAATTCATTTTGAAACGAAATGAATTTTTGATAGAATTTAAATAAATAATATGCTATGTTTGAATATAAAAGATTTGATCATAGATTTGAATTTTGATCAAATCTCTTCTTTGACGGCGACTATGGGGATTTGTATTAATAAGAATTTGAAAAAAAAAATTTGTAAAAAATTTAAATTATTTAATGAGAATTTAAAACAACCTCTAACTATATATTATTCGAAATTTTTATATTTAAAATCTAACATTTCAAATCAAATGATTGCATCCAAATGTTGGCTAAATTTGCTATGTTGTAGAATTTTTTGTGAGAATAAAAATTGTTTGATCTGATAATTTGTTTTGATGGAATGATCTTATAGTAATTTTTTAAGAATTTAAGTTTGGGCTATTGCTTAGGAGATTGGATATAAATGAAAAAATTAGAAAAGTTGATATGATAAATTGATAGAATTTAATTGATAATTAGAATAAAGTTAATGATAAATGAGATCATTAACTCTAACTAAAATGAGATCATTAACTCTAACTAAAATGAGATCATTAACTCTTTACTTAGTAATAATTGAAGAAAAAAATATTCAACGTTTGAATTATGGCTGAAAATATCAAACTTGTTGAATTTTATCCATGCAGGCTTTGTCAATCAGTTGCTATTCTTGCAAGTTTTTTGGAACCTACTGCTGTAAAGAGAGAGGAAGTTTCTTGTATGTTTTGATGAAATTGCATGGGATTGATATATTATTGTACGTGATTATTATATGTGAATGTCATTGTCCATAGGAAAATTTACATAATGAATACATGACTCATTTCCTAACTGCTAGAGTTAATGAAGAAGCATAAGTTCCCCACGAGTAGTATAAGTGGTAAAATGTGTGAACATCAATCCCCGTCCTCTGCTTTTCTTCTTGGGATGTTGAAAATTAACCACCTCATCTGAAGATTTAAAATGAAAAAAAAAAGCACAAGTATATTAAATAAAATAATTCGACTATAAATTAATATATATTAATAAAAAATAAGAATTTTTAAAAATAGGAAAGTGACGGAAATATAGGTTGTTAAAAAAGGAAAAACATAGAAGAATAGAAGAGGTGATGGTGTGAAGTGAGGGTTTTAGGAAAAGGGTGTAATTTTTTGGAAAAAGTCCAACTCGACTTTTAAGAGATTGCCACGATTCAGAACTCCCTCTGATTAGCAAAGGAATATATTGGAAAGTGCAAAATTTTTTTTTTTCGTTGTTGCTTTTTGAGTTCATATTTTTGGACTTAAATCAAGAAATCAATGTGACCTTTCTTTAGCATAAGCACTCTCAAAATTCACTATCTGCTAGGTGTTTTTCTACTGAGGTTGATGGTCATGATGAGGATGAGGAATATGGAAGTAGTGGTCGTAATGATGGTGACAGTGTTAATTCAAGCTCGGATATTGATAGGGTATGCAAGGTTATCGATGAGTTGTTTGCATTGGATCGCAACATGGAGGCGTTTCTTGAAAAATGTGGGATCAATTTGTCACATGATCTAGTGATTGATGTGTTGGAGAGATTTTGTCATGCTAGAAAACCAGCATTTCGGTTCTTCTGCTGGGCAGGGTAGAAGCATGGCTTTGCGCATAATTGGAGGACATACAATTCCATGATAAGAATACTTGCAAAAACTAGACAGTTTGAGACTATGGTTTCGATGCTTGAACAAATGGGTGAGAAAGGGGTTTTGACAATGGACACATTTTCAAATGCTGCTGAGGAAAAAGGCTGCTGGGATGTTTGAGTTAATGAAGAAGCACAAGTATATTAAATAAAATAATTAGACTAAATTAATATATATTAATTAAAAATAAGATTTTTTTGATATATTATATAATTTTTTTGTTATTTTTGTTTGATGTTTGTTGTTTGATTTTTGTTCTTTTTCATTATTAATCATAAAATTAAGGCCATAAATAAAATTTTTACTTTTATTAGTATTAATAATAAAAATAATAATTTTTTGATGTATATCATTTTTTTTGTTATTTTTTTATTTTTAACAAAAATCAATAATTGGAAACAACAAAAAAAAACTGAAAACAATGACTGAAACAACAAATCAACAAAAATTGTAATTGTAGATTTTTCACTTTTCTTTCATTATTAATAATAAAATTAAGGCCATAAATAAATTTTTTTACTTTTATTAGTATTAATAATAAAAATAATATTTTTTTGATATATTTCATAATTTTTTTGTTGTTTTTAACAAAAATCAAGAAAAACAACTGAAACAAAAACAACAAATGTCAACAAAATTTTACAGTTGTTGATTTTTATTATTTTTGTTGCTTTTTCAGTTGTTTTTTCATCACTAATAATAAAATTAAGGGCATAAATAAAATTTTTACTTTTATTAGTATTAACAATAAAAATAATAATTTTTTATATATTTCATAATTTTTTAATTTTTAACAAAAATAACAATTTGAAACAACAACAAAAATTGAAAACAACCAAAACAAAAATCAACAACAAAAAAACCAAATCAAAGAAAAAAATTGAAAAAAAAATATCTAAATCAAAATAGTTATTATTATTATTATTATTATTATTTAAGGAATATTTAGTCCAACTAGTTAAATGTCCCATTAATGATAATATTTATTTAAACAGATCCCAAGATGAAATTAAGCCCAAAATAAAATAACCATAGATTGCCAAGATTAAATACAAATAAAATATCTAAAAAATGCTTCAAACGAGTCTTGTTTCTCCCATGGCTCCTTATAATCATATAATGAATGATGCGATCCCAGATGGAGACTCTCTAGGTTCTACAACGGCGGAAGTAGCCAAGTGCCTATGGTGTTGTTGGCGTTCGGAAACACCAACGCGCTCGACAAATAGAAAATGAAATAGCATGCAAGCCTCTTTGTGCCATATGGACCCTTAACTAAGGCATCCTTGTAAGGTCGCCCCAGTCTCTTGTCAGACAAGTGCCCTTCAAAACCTGGTTGATGTGGAGCCTACAGTCAAACAACTCTATCACCAGCCCCTATGGATCGATCGACGTCCAAAAAGGACTCCTTGCCTAGTGAACGACAACCCGGTGATAGCAGCAAAGTCCAGCAGTGTGATCATCAACTCCCCAAACAGAAAATGGAGGGTGTGGGTGCAGTTCGACCACCTCTCGATCAAGGAAGTCATCGCAGTCAACCTGGTGCAGGGAGGAATGGGATGGGATTATCAGGGCAAGGATGTCTCTGCTTCCAGGAGGCCTATTCCTTTTCTCTGAGGCCGTCATGGTGTAGAGTGAGGGCAGACGGTTCCATTGGTCTCCAACCTGTGAAGGCACGTGTGGTTCCTTCACCAGCAGTCTGTAAGTCTTTTTACTACTTCCTTTCATTGTTTTATTTACTTTACTTCCTGCAAAATAGGAGAAAAACATGTTAGTACATATTTATGATTTTCAAATTTGGTTTTAGCCACTAACGTAGTGATTTTCGGCTTCCCTTTTATATTAGTCTTGTATTTTATTGTTCGCCATCTGCTTTTTGTATACGCCCTGCTTTACCTACAAAACAAGTAAACTAGGAATTAGTTATTTATTTATTTAGTAATTATTTTTTGCAAGAATTTTTAGCTAACTTCCCTTTATTAGGATGAGGCTGTGCATCTTGTTTTACCTACAAAACAAATAAACTTAGAGTTAAATTTTTGTTTATTTATTCTATAATTGTTTCTAGTCAGAGTTATTTAATTTAGTTGACTTTCCTTTATTATGATGAGGAAGTAGCTTCCTCAAAAATCTCAGAGTTGAACTAGCCAAAAGGATCTCCAACCTCTATAGTATAAGCAAATGAATGTTCTAAGCAAAAGGGACAAAGAGAGATAAAGATAAAAGTTCAAAGTGAAGAAAATGATAAAAAAAATAGGCCTTTTATATTGGGCCAGCTTGTGGATTCTGAAGAATCCCCGAGCGCGGATTTTATCCACACACGTGGATTCTTTCCTACATGTGTGGGTTTCCCTTCGAACATGATTTTGCACAATTTTAAGCCTCCTTAGGCGTATAGAAAGCATACAAGTGACATACAGACACCAGCATGCTTACAGAAAGTTAAAAATAAGCCAACCGCACATGTAATATGCGCATCTTAGCCATGCTCGGCTAAAAAGAGGGAAGTATACTATTTTTTTCCTAAATTATATTACTTTACCATGAATATCATGCACACATAAAGTTTAAAATTCCAAAAATAAATACAAAATGATGGTTTTATAAAAGCCTCATTTCATATTTCATAATACCTCTTTACATCTCTTTAATCTTTCAATAGATCAAAATAATAATAAGCACAATCCAGTTTGCCAGTTTGCCTTAAGCAAAAGAAAAAACCAAAAGCTATGAAGGCAAAGGCTCATAAGGGTTCATATAGCCTAAAAAGAATGGGACTCCCCAAAAGATTAATAAGTGGGAGTGCAAATAATATTTTTTTTAAAAAAAAAAAAACAAAGCTAGTTACTCCTATCTCAAAATGAGTAAGAGTAATTCAATCAGACTCTTTTAATGGTATCCACTTTAAGTAATATAGAAAGGCGTGGGCATACTAAGAAGGACCTGGCAACATCAAAAGTAATAGAAATCTAAGTTACTCCAATGCTAAAAAAATGAGTAAGAGTAGTCCATACAAACTTCTTTAATGGTATCTACACTGAGTAATATGGAAAAAGGATGGAGTACTAAAAATGATCCAATGATGATGGAATTCTGAAATACTCCAATGATCACAAATGAGTAAGAGTATCCCGAAAGAGACTTTCATGAGATATTCACATTGAATAAAACAAGAAAGATGGAGAATACCAAAAAAAGCCCACGCTCCCGAAAATATAAAACAACACCCTTAAAGCTACCCATTTGATAGTCATGATGGAATCTTGTTCCTTTTTATGTCATCTTTGATTCTTGAGTGCTTTATTCAAATAGATTTCTAGCTTTTTTCCTAGCTAAAGGCCTGCTAGATAAAATTACAAAGAATTGTTAAAACATGTTGAAAAATTGTACAATACATGGAATGTATGATGAGGTAAAAAATGAAGCTTCCATGCCTTTAATGTGTATACTTCATATAAAGCACAATGCATCTCCATAAGCAAAATAATAATAATAATAATTTCTCAAGAATGTCTACTCATAAAAACGTACATTTTCTTTTCACAATATCAAAAGAAGTTGCAAAAAGACCTCAACGACCAATAACAAGGTAACTTCAACGCAAATAATCATCAACTGAACTGGTGAAAAACATAAATGCATTTTCAGTAGTCCTCCAAAATAGTCCAATGATGAAAGTTTTCTGCCAACTAGGTAGAGGATAACATTGAAAAGGGCTACCCACAACATGCTTCTACAGTCATTATCCATGAATCCTTGAATCAGACATCTAAACCATTGAACTGAACACCCAAATCCCTGAACTGGGCATCCGATTCTTCCACCTGGAAGCCCAAAAGAGCACGCCTAAGTTAGGGTTCTACTTTAAAATCCAAACATTATGCGTAAAATTAAAACTTTGAAACATTGAACTAGGACCTTTAAAGGCTAAACTAAAGCTTCTGAGGTCCAATTCACTGATTTAGAGACCAAATTGAACCTAAAAGCCCAAAAAACTCTGAGAAACCTTGAAGCTCTCACCAAATAGGACATAGAGGGTCCAAAAGACTCGCCGAACTCAAAGGATTTAAAAAATGACCCAAAAACGATCCAAAAATACTTAAAAGCACCTATGGAAGAATGGATGCACGTGGGCCCCAAAAATCGACGAGCTTCCTTTATCCACACAGGTAGGTTTGTAAAACCACGCACGTGGATTTTTGTGGATCCTAATTTTTTATAAATTTCATTTTTCTAATTTTCCTTTTTCTAATTTTCCATAAGACTTTTGGCAATTTTCAAAGATTTTTTAATATTTTTAGGATGATTTTTAGGAACTAATTTAGACTCTTTTAAGCCAAAAGTACATTAATATCACAATATTAAAGTCTCAGACCCTTTCAAATTTGACTCGTAGAAAATTCAATTTCCAAACACTCACTATCTCAAAAATTATATTATTTTTTTTTAGGATATTAGGCCCAAAATTCAAACCTAAACTCATCTTAGTCAAAGCATACAATGAGAGTAATTCTTTGAGGATCCACTTAATCATTTTCATCAAAAATTACCTATTAACTACATTTTGCATATATATATTTTTTAAATTTCTGTTTTAATTATATTTCCTATTATTATTATTATTTTATTTTTTATTTTTTACTTTCACTTTGTTTTTTATTTTTATCTTCATTTCTTTTATTTACTTATTTATTTTATTGGCTTTTTTCTTGTTCATGTGTAATTATTTTTATTAATTTAAATCTCTACTTATTTTTTCTTATCATTTTTATCATTAGTATGTCATTTGTGTTGGATTTGTAATTTTTGGATGTTTGAAGTAGTGATGATGTTAGTGGTGGAAGTGATGAAATAAAATCCGAAAGTTTTTGACTTGTTTAGTGTAATACTTAAATCTTACATTTTCACATAAATCTTATATCATCACCTTCATCATAAGCATGCATTTTTATTTTGTTTCCTCTATCTTATGATGCAAACAAAACAAGCACCAAGTTTGATGATTCGCTTGAGTACAATGGACCAACTACAAGGGCTAGAACTAAGAAGTTTTAAAGATGCTTTTCAAGCCTTTATGAAGTCCATATGGCGTGAGACAAATGAAACTAAGATCCAAGATGAGAAAGAGCTTCATTTGGTTCATTTAATTCAAGTTCAAGAAGGGCGCATGGTTGTGCAACTTTAGAGGCACGGTTATGCCTGAGCTGAAGCAACTTTGAGTTTGATTCTTATCTTTTTGTACCTTGGTAGCATGCTTCATTTTTTTGGGCATAACTTTTGCTATAGAAGTTGGATTGAGGTGATTAAAAATGTTAAAGTTAAGACAAAGAGCTACAACTTTTATGAATATCATTTTGGCAAATTCGTTCATCTTCTTTTAGACACGACCATGCCTCAAATTTGACATAACCATGCATGATTCGTATTCTATCCACAAGGTTGTGTGCATTCTTACACACAACTATATTTGAGAGAAATTAGTCAACTGCATTTTAAGGCACACAACCGTGTGTCATTTCACACGCAGCCATGTACGATGGCAGAATCAATTTCATATTTTGTTAGGGTTTCCTTTTTGATGTTTTAGAACTTTATTTGTTTTCAACTTTGTTCCTAATTAGGTTTGCACTATAAATAGTTGTCTTAGGGATGTAAATAAACTAGTAGTTGAATTTTCTTTGATTGATATCAAATTTTGAGATGTTAGAATCTTTTCTTTGCTTCTTAAAAGAACTAAGTGAATTTATTAAGTGAAGGTTTGATACTTTCAAACCTAGTTTGATTTAAACTTAAAATTGGCTTAGTTCAATAATAGGTTTTCATTGAATGACCTTTAATTCTTTGTAACAAAGGTTCTTAAGTACATGCTATTTAAGGGTATTGTTGGGAGTTAGAGTTTTATCACTTTATTCATTAAACGAACCTTGGCAAAGACATCAAGATTGAATTAAGTTTTGGTACAAGTTAACCACGTTAATATCATTTAGTATCAGAGCCTTGGCTTAATTAATCAAGTACGTATCCTTTATGATTCCTTTTGTTCCTTTGGTTATTCCTACCATCATTCTTATTTATATTTAATCGTTTTGCCTTTGTGTCCTATTGGTTATCAAAAAAAAAAAAAGAAGTTGTGAATAATATAAAAAAATTCAAGCCAAGTTAAATTCTTTTTAAATCGGTGTTATGGGTTATCCAAATTCAAGTTTTTTGCCAATATCTATTCTGAATTATTCTTAATTTGCGTTTTGGGTAGTTTAAACACTTTTTCCAAATTTTCTTATTCTTGTTTTGTTCAAATTATTCTTTGTTCTTGCATTTTCTTTGGTTCCTATAGTCAATTTGAGTTTGATTTAACTTTGTTTAAGTTGTATTAAGCTTAATTTGATAATTAGTAACTTGAGTTCCATTAGAACTATAAGAACTGGAATTAGAGAGAGTTAAAAGGTGAGTGGTGAGCTCATTTGAGGGTAAAAGGCTAATTGAGTGAAATACGAGCGTTGAGTGACATCCTTTGAGTGTAAATACGTGAGGAGTGTTACTTGTGAAGTTCTTTTGT
The DNA here is from genome assembly GCA_949671775.1 of Mallotus repandus. NCBI lineage: Eukaryota > Viridiplantae > Streptophyta > Magnoliopsida > Malpighiales > Euphorbiaceae > Mallotus > Mallotus repandus. The sequence continues at coordinate 28,332 of CATIWM010269464.1, forward strand.
TTCTTTGTTTATAATGATAGGTTCAAATGGAATAAACAAGGATCTCGAATGGATGCTCTTCATGAGGGCAATGCAAGACCAGATGGCACAACTATTAACTAGCCATCAAGAAGTTCAAGAGAGATTAAGAAGGATGGAGCAAAGTCAAACCGTAGGTGCCACAAATAATACTAATCAAAATGCACATAGAGAAGTCCAAGGGGGAAAATGGGCTAATGAAGATGATGAATCCATTGATGAGAGTTTGCAAACATATAGTAGATAGATAATAATCTTAGGAGTATAAAAATGAAAATACATATCTTTCATGGTAAAAGTGAACTTGAAGCATATCTAGCAAGAGAAAACAAGGCCCTAGTGTGGTGGGATCAATTAGTGATGACAAGAAGGCGTTGTGGAGAATAAGCTATCTCTGTATGGCAAGAAATGAAGGCCATCATGCAAAAGCGATTTGTGTCAAACAATTACTATAGAGGTTTGTATAATCGACTTCAAGGCCTTAGACAAGGTACAAGAAGTGTTAAAGAATACTATCAAGAGATGGAGATGATCATGATACAGGCTAAGATTGATGAAGACTGTGAACAAACCATAACTCATTTCTTGAATGAGTTGAACAAGGAGATTGCTAATATTGTGGATTTACATCCGTATGTGGAGTTGGAAGGTATGTACCACACGACACTTAAAGTGAAGCAATAGATTAAGGGTAGAACTTCTAAGTCTCGTGTGACCACAAAAACATGCACTTGAAAGATAAAGTAGAAAGAGGGTGATAAAAGCACTTCCAAGCCTAAGTATGAAAAAGGAAGCAATGAAGGAGGGAGTTCAAAGCAAGTTGAAGCATGCAAAGGAAGAGGACACGTGCAACGAGATTGTCCAAATAAAAAGGCCATGATCATTATTAATATCAATAGGGAGTATGATAGCGAAGATGATAAGGAGGATGATGAGATGCCCCCACTTGAAGATGCAAGTGATGTTGAAGAAGATATTAAAGAGGTTGACTACAAAGATTTCCTAGTTGCAAGGTGCACATTGAGTATACAAACAAAAGTAGAAGAAAATGAACAACGTGACAACATCTTCCATACAAGATGTCGAGTTAAAGGCAAAGTATATTGCTCAATCATTAATGGAGATAGTTGTACAAATGCAACTAGTACTTTGTTAGTTGAAAAGCTTAATTTACCAACTTTGAGACACTTTTTAAATTACTCGAATTCGAAATTAGTTTCAAATTCTACCGTGCAAATTTTAAGTCAAATATTCACTTCTCATCTAAATTATTTGTGAAAACACATTACTTTAAGTCTGTTTAGTTTTAAAAAACATGACATGTTTTTCAAAAAAAATTTCATGAAAAATGAAAAATATAAATTATTGTTTAGTTATGATATTTTTTAATTTAGAAAATTAGAAAACTATTTTCCAAATTATAAAAAAAATTTGAAAACTAATAAAAAATGTTTACCAAATTTTTCAATTAATATTTTGATATTACTACAACCTCCTCAACCACCACCACAACCGTTATTATTGCCGCCGCCACCACCACCACTACCACTATCACTACCGCTACCACCACAATCTCTGCTACCTCCATCACCACCACCACCACGACAACCTTCCTTACCTCCATCATCATCACAACCACCACCACCACCACCACAACCCCTCCACCACAACCTCTACCACCACTACCACCACAATCTCATGACTTCAAATTAAAATTAATTAAATGTGCATGATTTAAATTTTTTTATAAAATAAATAAATTTAAAATTAAATACTATCATATGAATCACAATAATAATTATATTAAATAAAAACTAATTATAATAAATTTTATCAAAAAATTATGAGAATATAAAAAATTATAAAATAAAAAATAACAAAAAAATTGATGTTTTTATTTTTCTATTTTCTATTTTAGAAAATAAAAAATAAAAAAATTAGAAAATAAAAAAAAAAACTAAAAAAAAAATATTTTCCAAAACTAAACTGTCACTTACTTTTTCCCTTCATATATGATATTAACAATGGACATATACATTTTTATGTACATACACGTGAAGAAATTTTATGTGTAGCAACCAAAATAGATCACTCCCCCTGAAATGAATCCATTTATACGATACGATCCACTTCCATAAGTGTAGGCTTACATGACCTGTAGAGAGAATATTTCATTTGAAAGCTAAACCTATATCCATCCCATAACCCAAGACATTTATAGCAGCTGTTTGGCAATTGCAGGTGCCCAAGACCAAAACATAAAATCCAAATATAACAGTTAAAATACAATAAGAACATGCTCTTCTTTAAATTTCTAACAGACCTCATCTTTGAATTTAATCAACTATGAACACATAAACTATCAATCAGTAGAAGATGCATGACTTAAGGTCTACAATTGATTGGAAAAGGTACACAATTATGGACGACATATAAGAAAAATACACAAAGCAGCATGCACGGACTATGAGCAGCTTGAATTCTAATGCCATAGAAACTTTCACAATGTTAGAGACAAGATTGTGCATCCGCCACCTAAGCAAGAGAGATTCAACCTACACGTTGGAATAAAACTTCTAATCGAGGAGCATTTCATAGAGGACCGTAAAAACATGCAGCATTCTCCAACAAAAAATGAAGGGATGTCCGTCCAAACATTAGCGCATAAGAGAATTGACACCGAACCAGAATCCAAAGAACCACAAGCATTTATCTGAACCACAGCAAACAAACCCCAAACATCTCACGCAGGTAGATACATTAAGCAAGAAAAAGGATCCTTTATCCAAGTGATATGGGAAAGACATCCCCATGATAATAAAACAGCAGACAGCAGTTGCAGAACTCGTGAAGAGCTTCCAAACAAACTGTCAAGATTTTATGAAGAATGGAACTTTTCCATCTTTTCCATCCATAAGCCACATAAGACGAGTGTGGCCCATGTTCAGTAAATTTGTGGATAGCTTGAGGCGGTCCAAAAGACTTTCACTATTTTAAAGTTTAAAAGGTAGTGTCCAATTAGGAACAAAAAAAGCCATTCATGCATCCAAAAAGGCCATACATAGTCACGTTTCCTGCCAAAAGGTTAACAATATTAATAGGGCACAAATCATATATTAACTACCTTGCAGCCAGTAAAAGGAAAAAAGAATTACCCGATCACATCCAAAATAACAAGACACTGAAAACAGGTTAACCCAAATGGTCATTTAAGTATCGGACAGCTTCTGCTCCTCAGTAAGTACAGGCTTACACCCAATCGTAGAATACTCACTATTAGTCTTCCAAATGCCCATTCAACAGCAAACTACCTCTCATGATTGTAATTGCCAATGCAAGGTGGCCATAAAGGTATCAAAGCTGCCTATGCATAAAAGTCAAGAAACCCAGCAGCAGTAATGGCATTCGAAGAGAACAAGACCCAATCAAATGCGCATGTCAAGCAAGCATAAGATCTATCACACCAAAACATGGAAGTCAGCATTTTAAGAATGCAAAGTATTCATGCAAAGTTTAGCACTAGATAAAACTGATTAATCCAGGGAGATGACAATCAAAGATAGCATGTCGGTAGTAAAATTTAAAAGAACAAAACAAAAACCTTCAACAATTCATACAGTAGCCCCAATGTTTCCAATTCCTGGGATGCAATAGAACATGAGAAACTCCACCAACTAACAAGAACATGCAGAGCCTGGTATTAAATGGCATATCACGAAGAGAAGTACTTCTATCCAGAACGAAAACCTCCTGAACTACGACGTTCATATGGTCCAGAACGGTCACGATTATATCGGTCAGTTCCTGTACCTCCACGACTGCCAACATCCCTGTTACGCCCACCAAATCGATCTCCATTTCGGTCAGGACCATAACGACCACTGCCACCGCTGCCACCACTGCTGTACCTCTCATCTCTGCCTCCAAACCGGCCACCTCTTGTCCCTTCACTTGGACACTCCCTAGCAAAATGTCCAGGCTTACCGCACTTAAAGCACTCTCCTCCACCACCAGATGGACGTCTTCCTCCATTGTCACGATTCTGATCACGACTGCGCCCACGATCACGGTTACGATCATCATCATTCTCTCTGCCTGAACCTTGGTGTGGCTGGGCTTTATCAACAGTGATTGTCCGACCATCCAAGTCCATACCATTCATTTCTTCAATAGCATCTTCCATGGCTTTCCTCTCATCAAAAGTGACGAACCCAAACCCACGCGAGCGTCCAGAGAACTTGTCAACAACTACCTAAACAAAATAAAAACTAGTACAAACTACATCAATATCTCATCTAATATCTCAAAATATTCTTTAGAAAATGGCATCAAAGATGTCACGATTTTTGTTATGGTATTGATAAGTTCTTTGAAAACGGCTATGAGAACATATTTGCAGAGCAGACTTTGTAGATAACTAACTCATTATGTCATTTTACACGTACTGATGCCCAATAGTTGGAGCAAAAAAGTGGCTCCAGATTTGTAGACAAAGCGCTCATAAGGAATAAGAAAAATAAGGTTCTCATCAAACAATTGTAAAATGCATATCAATACAAGCAAAAGCCTTATACACGGAACAGAGAAAGAGAAAGAAGCCAAAATTAGCAAAAGCAGCAATAAAAAACAAAATAATCAAATCAAATCAAATAAGAAATGGGTTACCTTTGCCTCAAGAAGATGACCAAACTTTTCAAATGCCTCTTTCAGACCTCTATCAGATGTAGACCACGAAAGGCCACCAATAAAACACCGGTACTCCACCTCTTCTGACATCCTTAACTGCAAGTTTATTCATGTTTTTTCACAGGCCAAGAAATGAGAGCAAACATGGGGGAATCTTGAAATTACAAAAGAAAAAAGAAAAAAGAAAAAGATTGCCATCAATAAGATTGTCCATATTTTAGGAAAAATTTCGATTAAGACCTATAAAATTCAAAAACAAATTGAATAAAAATTTAAAAATAGCAGCAGCGATATAAATCTCTTCATTATTATGTTATGATTGGCATAATTCATCTTTAGAAACACATTAAGATCTGAAATTGACATCTGATTCTAATAAACCAAACCAACTTATGCAAACAAAATTCGTTTTTATATTTTTGTGGCTTCCGTCTAATTCAATTCAACAAAAACCGAAGCAATTACAGATAACAAGGGAACGAATTGGCTTCGCTTACCTATATTTCTTTTGAAACAAAGGTCAGATGTTTTAGCCTTATAAGAACGCAACAACAGCACTGAAGAAAAAAGAAAGACGAAGACGAAGAAGAAGCAAAAGCAAAGCGTACCCTAGAGACAGTGGCAGCCAATATGCGGAGTCAAACTGTCAACAACCCTGTTTATTTTTTATGGCATAATTGGAAATTGTCAAATCTATATTATATTTATTTACATTAAATCCTCACCTCCAAAATTATTATATTTAAAATTTAATCCCATAATTCAATATTTTTTTTTAAATTTTTTTGTTAATTTAGTTAAATTTATAATATTTTTTATAAAAAATATTAAAAAAATCTTATTTCAAATACAAATATTTTATTTTATATAAAATTTTTATATTAAAAATATTACACCCCTTTCCATAAAAAATTATATTTTTTATTCTAACTAAAATATTTTTTTTCAACTGTTTTCTATTTTTTTCTTTTATTTTATTTATTATTATTATGCATATTAAAATATAATAAAAATAATAAAATAAAATTATTATAATAATTTTTTTATATTTAATTAAATTTTAATTTTAATTTATTAAATTAATTATTTAAATATATATTATTTATAATCTGTGTAAAACATATTAAACCAATCGGATATAATATTAAATATATTTCAACCGAACCTTGGTAAATATTGAAGGAAGCCGACAATTTGAAATTCTGAAAATTTCAGTAATGGATCTTTGGGTTGAACCTTTATTTATTGGGTTTCAACATAAGGAAAATAAAAGGGAACATTATACTAGTATGATATTTAAGCAAAATATTTTCAAATATATGGTGATTTTTGTTTTGCTTTTCACTTGTGTGGTTTTTTTAAAAAAAAAAAATTACGTAATTCTTTAAAAAACACGCAATTCCTTTGTTTTTTTTAAAATTTTTTCTTTCTCTCATTTTTTCTTTTTTATTTATATTTTTATTTACTTTTTTTCTTAATCTTTTCATTTGTATAATGCATTTGTGGTTGTTTTGACAGTTATTTTTT
>CATIWM010269501.1:0-43530 GCA_949671775.1 Mallotus repandus
TCTAATTTTGTCTCTAACATCCTCAAAATAATCAATCAACATAAGGTAACCTGCTGGAATTTCTACCTGAACCAGTCCCAAATAAACTTCCATAGAATCTCACATAGTTGTTATTTCATAAAACCCTTTCACAGACATGAATATGAGACATAAATATACAAGTTTCATATTTTGTATTTCTCCTAATTATTCTTCTATGGCTATGAAAACAAGAGTACAAAATTCAGCTCTAAAATAGAATTTAGAAGGTATAAAATCATTTTCACACTATCATCATATAATTTCAAATATAATTTAGAAGAAAATAATTAACTTACCCAAATAAGTAGCTGAAATCATTAAGATTCAAGGTTAGGAACTTGAGAAAAAAAGAAAGAAATTAGATATTTTTATTTTTGATAGTAAGAGAATGATGACTTAAGGTGGATAAGTAGTAGAGTTTTCTAATTTTTTCCTACCTCCCATAAATATCCACTAACCACTATCATATTTTATTATAATAATAATAATAATTATTATTATTATCATTATTTATCTATTTATTATTATTATTATATATATTTTTTAATCAAATATCAAGCAAAAGTTCAAATCAATCATTCTTTTATGCAAAAGATCAATTTAGTCTCAAAGGTTACTCATATAAACAAGTCAACTAGATTCAATTCTTTACATATTTATTATTGACTAAACGTTCAATTTTATGATACCCCAAATACATCCTATATTACACATACTCAAATATACCATTGCAATGCTCTTTGACAAATATAAAATAAATGAACGAATGTGGAATTCACATAGTCAAGTGGAATGATTTGAGATGCATATGTTCAAAAGCATTATATGCATACATGCAAATTTCAATGAAATGCTTATGGTTAGGGTCAGGGATGTTATAGTGGCTTTAAGCATTAAGGTCATAAACTCCTTGACATAGTCTGCAATGCTACCCGTTTGCCTCAAACGTCGCAGCTTGCTTAGCACCTCATCATTGGCATTGTAGGGCATGAATTGCTTGCGGAGTTCAGCCTTGAACTGCTCCCAAGTATTGATCATGCAAAGCCCTTTCTCCTTTTTGGTGTGTTTTTGCCTCCACCATAGTTAGGCAACTTCCCTAAGGAAGATGGCAGCATTGCTGGTCTTGGTGATGTCATTGGCAACACCCATAGCTTCGAAGTATTGTTCTATGCCGAATAGGAAATTCTCCATAACTATTTCATTGCGCGCACCACTATACATGGTTGGTTTCAGGACCTTCAAGTCATGTTAGGTTGAAGTGCCTGTAGTGGCAGTGCTTATTGTGGCAATGCTTGTCGAGGTTGGACTGCCTCGACAAATGCCATCGATTTCCATACAAAGCTCCCACACATCGTCTTAGAGAGTCTTGAGTAGGTCGGCAAATTCTTAGGACTGGAAGCGTAGTTCTCCCCACAAGGTCTTGCCAAGTTCTTCGACCATTAACTTGGCAGTCGTAGTAATTTTCACATTCTGGTGGATCATGTTGTCCACTTGGTCATTGAGCTCACCGATTGTGGAAATGACATTGGCCAAGTCTTTCTCTAAACTGGCCACACGACATTCAATTGGCTCACTTGTTGGAGCCTTGGATTTGCCACGTTTGGGCTATGAGCATTGCTCCTTGCGCCCACGAGTTTGTCTAGCTTGTTGCTCCTCTACGTTGGTAGCAATGACACCTTCCTTGCTTGCCATGCTCGAGTTACTCCAAGCAGCGATACTTAGGATTCAAACTGTTGCTCTGATACCATCTGTCACGCACTTAGACTTAGAGGTTAGCCAATGCGCGCGACACTTAGTCTACGTCAAGTGTCAAATAGAACTAAGTAAGCCTTAATGTTGGAATGCAGAGGAAAATGGGTGAGCAATATAGGCAGTAAGAAGTTAGGGATGGATTTAGAGCAAAGTAGTAGGCACTCGATTGAGAAAAGTGGTGAGCTTTATTAGATTTCTCAATAACATTTACAAATGAGAGGGGTGTCCTTTATATAGGCATTCCACCTCCTCAATGTGTGGCTATAATTAATTCTTCTAGACATTTCTACAAATATCTTATGTACAAAACTTATACAAGAACATTGGAATATTCTAGAGCTTGGTAGAATTGCCTAGTATAGGCAATAAGCATGGGAAGCTTCTAGAAAGCCAAGCTTCCTTACTTTATGGTAGGAAGTTTCCGGATGGCTCCTTGGCATGGCTGGCAGCATACAGCCTTAAGCATTCTCCGCAAGTCTCTAGCTCATTCTAGAGCCTTCCCATGAGCTCTTAAGCACAATGCTTGGCCTAGGCAGCAAATAACCGTATTTGCTTGCTTTAGCCCAATTTTCTCACCCTTGTGCATGCACCACAAGCCTTTGGGGTTATCAAGGATTTTGAGTGGTAACATTAGGCTTTGGAACACAAACTTGTTTTTTGCTTGTAATTTTGGGATCCTTTTAGTTACCTTAGTAGCATTAGACACATGTGGCATTAGTGGAGCATTTGGAGCTTTAGAAATGGCATCTTTTTCTGAACTTGAACCAGGTGCATGCTGATTAACTTCACTCTAATTTGCAATTTCTTATTTTTTGCAATAATTTGATCCTTTTCCATGGCTAGTTTTGTGCTACTCATAGCTTTTTGCCCTGCCCACTTCAAACCTGGTGCTTTGAACCTTCCATAAGTTAGATTTGATTGAAATTTAATCTTTTCATGATCGTATTCCTTGACAATTCTCTGATTCTCTGTATGCACAGGGTTAGATCTGTGTATAGTCCTATGGTCCTTTGAGTAGACATTCTAGGTTGCATTGAATTATAGCAAACCATATATCATAACTCAATAAACTAAAGCCACATTTTTAGTTTATTTCTTACAAAAGAAAATTTGGATGCAAATTAAAATACTTAAAATTTGGATGCAAATTAAAATACTTACATTTAAAATGACTGCACCTATTACATCATCATGAAAAATCCCCATTCCCCTTTACTTTTTTTATACCTATGAGATTCCATTGGTTGCTTTCCCTTTCCAGCATAATCATCTGCAACATGTTCCTTCTGTGCAATATGAGATGGTTCTTATATGTGAATTCCCTTAGGCTTTGGAAATTGAGGCTATTTTGCTATCTTGCCACTTGTAGGAGCTAAAGTTTGTCCATTTGATTCACTTAAAGGTGCTATTCTAAATGGAGTTCATACTGCTGAAGCACTTGATGGCACATCAGACCTCTTAGAAATAGTTGCAGCAGAAGCTGCTCCATCCTTACTCCTCTGCACAATCAAATGAAATAGCTTCTACTATAACATCCCTATCTTCTTCCATACCTAATATTATATGAGCATATGCATCATAAATGTCTTTCATTTTAACATGTGCATTTTACATGCATTACATATCATATTTATAAAAATATAGAATGTGATATAAGATGACTTCTGCGATTTATTTTCTAGAAATAAAGATAATAATAATAATAATAATAATAATAAATAATAAATAATATAGTGGATATTTATGGGAGGTAGAAAAAACTTAGAGAATTCTACTCCTCCTTCTTAACCATAGTTATCTTTCAATCAAAAAAATAAATAAATAAAATAATAAAAAGGGGGCTGGAACGTGTAAGTAAGAAGAAAAAAAAAAGAAAAGAGAAAGAGAAGAAGAAAAAGGAAGAAAAGGGGAAAAATTATAGGGTTCCTAATTTTAGCAAAGGTAAATGTTTTTATCTTAATTTCTTATGTAATTTTTCCTTCTTAATATGTTTATCATGTTAAATTAGAAAGAATTAAAAAGGGAAATAGTTTGAATTGATTTTGAAGGTCAATTAAATAGGGAAATGGGTTAATTGATTTAGAAGATGAATATGATTCTTCATGCTGAAAATTCTAGTTTTCAGCTAACTATTGTACTCTAATTTTCATGGCCATAAAAGAAGAATTAGGAGAAATACAAAACATGAAAGTTGTATACTTATGTCTTATATTCATGTCTGTTAAAGGGATTTGTGAAATAACAAGTATGTGAAATTCTATGGAAGTTTATTTGGGACTGGTTTGGGTAGCAGTTCCAGCAGGCTACCTGATGTTGATTAATGATTTTGAGGATGTTAGAGACTAAATTAGACAAAGTGATAAACATGATTTTTGTTTGTTTATATGTTATATAAAACCCTGTGATGAAGTTTTGTGAAATAATTTGTGTGTAATGAGAAATTATCCTTAGAGTGGGACTGGTTCTGCTTGCTATGTCTGCAGGTAGTCCGATTTTTCCCAAATAATATGAGGGCCTTAGAGGCTGAATTAGATGAAGTATAAAAATAAAAGCTATTCCTTTATGTATTAATTTTTTTTTTTGAAAAATTTATTTTGCAATTGGACTTGTATAACTTGAGAAATTCTAAACTGAATCAGACCTGCTCAAACTGTTTCTTTGCAGAGCACATGTTTGAATTCAAAAATTCGCCATTTATTGTGAACAACATTTATTGAGCTTATTTTTGGATATGTTGCAGCCCTATATGTCTAGTTTTTTTTTTTTAAATTTGAATCAAGTAATTTGGAGTTGTGTGGTGAGAGTTATTCACTCTTAGGTCTAGCATAAATGTTAGGCTTACACATATAAAAAGCATAAATGTTAGGCTTACACATATAAAGAGCATATCCTAATTATATACAGAACATATCCTAACTGTATATTGAATATAAACACTCATTCTAGGTATTTTTAATCAAATAAATGTTATATTTTAGGATCTCAAAACATCAGTGAAGCTCAAGGAGCTGGTACAAGTCAACCATAGAGTGTTTGGTATCTAAAAGAGTGAGTATATATATCAATTGGATTCTAATGTGCAATTTTGTGATTATAAATGTGAAATTGGTGATTTTTAGTTTGACTGAAATACGTTTTCTATGAAACTTCAATTGGGTTTCTTTATGTCCTATTATATGAATATTGAAGAATTATAGATTGTTTATGTTAGTGTCATGTGGATATATGACGAATAAAAAATTTATATGATTATGGTAATTACTTGTTATATAATTGCACTTATTCATTTACATATGAATATAAGAGGATGTTGTGACCAGCTTTACTAATACTTGCAAATTACTTGGAAAATATTAATGATCAAAGGATATTACTTGATTCACTTGTTATATGTTGGCCATCAAAAATCAATTTGTCACTTGTCACTTGTTTCACTTGAACCCGAGTGTAGTATTGTCTTGCAAGGTCACAACAAATAAAAGGAACCAAAGCATATGCATGTGTAATATTTGAATTTTTTATTTATTTTGTGAGATGTTTAAGCTGTTTGTTAAAGAAGCCTTTAGAATTTAGGCGATGTTTATATTCATTGAGTTGCGACTCACCAAATTGTAATTATTTTTCTAGATAGTGAAGGTTGAAATGTGACTATTTTGAAGCATATAGCATGGTAGTTAAAGCATGGAGTATAGGTTGTCGGTCGAACCTAGTCTCTCTCTCTCTCTTTGTAGCATACATATACTCACTGGTTAATGTAAATGTTTGTGTGCGTATATGGATATACATAAATGTGTGTATAATAACTACATGTGAACAAATGATGCTTAATAATAAAAATATGAGATATCATGTTGTGTAATAATAGTATATGTATAGGGTGTTAATAATAATAATAATAATAATAAAATATAGTGGATTTTTTTGGGAGGTAGGAAAAACCTAGAGAATTCTACTCCTCCTTCTTAACCATAGTTATCTTTCCATCAAAAAAATAAATCACACAAGTCATCTTATGCCATATTTTATATTTTTATAAATATGATATGTAATGCATGTGAAATGCACATGTTAAAATGAGAGACATTTATGATGTATATGTTCATATAATATTAGCTATGGATGAAGATAGGGATGTTACATTTACTAGTTCATTTATAAATTAATGTAGAGTTAATTTTTATTAACTTGAAATTATAAATATGCACTTACATTTGATTTTTGAAGGCAACCTTTTTTGTTATGGCCTTTTGCTTGACAGAGGCTGCAAGTCATAACTGGTCCTTTGCGAGAAATCTTTCCACTCCTTTTTGTTTCTTCGAGAGCTTTTCTTCTTGAATTTTTTAGTCTTCCTGCACTCTTATTGACTTTAGGAGGTAACAATGGTGTCATTTTTGTCTTTGGCCACATGTTCCTTCCCTTGATAGGTTGCAAATAGAAACTATAAGCTGCCAAGTACTTGTCTTTGCTATAGCAAATGTCTATTTATTCCTCAATCACTTTCTTACTATGGTTTAAAGCACAAACCCCATGTGGGCATGGGATACCTATCAGGTCCCAAGATCGACATGTGTAACTCCTTTTATCTACATTCATTATATGCTTATCTCTACCATCACTAATTTCAAACCCTTTCTCCCCATTCCACTCAATGGTACACATGGCTGCTCTCTCAATATTTATGTTCAATTTGGCACAAGCACTTGGACTAACATTATAATACCATTTACTAACATCATCTCTTTTTAAAAGAATTCTCTTCATTGCATCAACTCTCACAAAATCTAACATGGCTATTATATATTTTATTCTAGCTTTCACTAAATGACCATTAAATTATCCACACATGTTATTGCATACAATTTCACATTTTGCATGAAAAGAAAAGTAAGACCTGCACCATGTGTGGGGAGGATAAGTTAGGAGGTTTTCCATAGAACCAGTGCCTTAGGAATTAAGCTCCTCCAACCGATCGGTAAATAGTTATTCAAATAAGCTCTTTGCACATTTCCAAAATTGTTGCTTGAAATCACTTCATTTCCTTCTCTTCTGCCAGGCCATGTAAATATGCATGGCACACCATTGATGTTCTGCCAAAGGCAATTCTTGCTTCGCTGAGAAATATGTTAATACTAGTTAACATTAAATATAAATTACAAGCTCAAAACTAAAATGCAATATGATTATATATTGATCAAAGAAATAAACAGAACTAACATTAAAAGAAAAGAAAAAAACCAGTATTAAACCATGTAATGGTAACCTAGAACTAACATCTACAAAGTAATGTAGTTCTTCTAGGCCTGAACCACTTCTTATATTGAAGTTGACATGTTATGCTTAAAAAGCAACATGTCATCTCATATTAAAGACAACAAAATAATGCAAGACTTTGATAACTTGGTGATCACATTCAAGCCAATAAAAGAAAATGTAAAGCACTCAAAGGTCAATTGATAGCTACTTTCAAGACTCTAATAAAATATACAACAATAATGAAGATATAAATCAAACTTTTACAATAATAATCAAGACATAAATCAAGCTTAATATACATATGGTGATAGATAAAGGTAAAAGGAAATAATAAACCTGTTAAAAAAAGAAGAAATGATGAAGTTCAAAACCTGAATTTAGTACAACAAAAAAACTGATTATCTAATGGTTTAAAAAATGTAGCAAAGACTGAAACTTAACAACATATAGCAAAAATAATCAAATGGCATTCTAAACATGTTAATAATAACATTGTTTCAAAAATAAAATACAAGCTCAAAACTAAAATACAATCTTATCATATATTGCTAAGGGGAATTTGCATATTAAATAATAACAGGGTTGTGTTAAATCAATATACTTAATATAAATGTAAGTGTCAATTGAAATCAAACTTGTAGCAAAATATAACAAAACTGATTCTGTTTTAAAATAATAAACATTGCCTTTTACGTATCACTTATTAAAGTTAAGTGGTTGCTATCAATCAAGCTAAGGTCATGTTTCAAATGTTTCAAAAACCAAACCTAATTGTCCTTCATTTTAGACCTCACAGCTGACCAAGCAACTGGATATCTTTGATCATTACCATCCCTTCCAACTGCTGTAAACAACTCCCCTTTACACCTATTCTTTATGAAGCAGCCATCAAGTCTGAGGATAGGTCTGCACCCTGTTATCCACCCTTGCTTTAAAGCATGAAAACAAATGTATATTTTACTAAACCTACTTGTGCCTTTATCATAAATAACTTTGACAGTGGAACCAGGATTTGTCTGTCTTAACTCTTCAGCATAATCCCATATTCTTCTATAATCATCCTTTAAATCCACTTCAAGCTTAGTCATGATTACCCTCTTCACTCTCTTAGCCATTGTTTCATTTATCTCAAGCTTTAATCGCTTCTTATCAATTTCACACATATTTGTACAAGTAATTTCTTGATGGTCTTCAATAATATCTCTAAAATAAGACACAAGATAATCACGTGATGCCCTCTTGTTTTTCCATGTCCTAGTACATCTATGGTTTGGATTATAAGTTTTCACAAGAAAATCCCCACTCTTTTTTTCTTTACTTGCATATATCATCCATGGACATGCTTGTTTACATATACGCCTAACCCTGAAATTTTCATTTTTTTTTTATATTTGATTTCCACCCCTCTTGCCACAATATATTTTGCTACTGCCAACCTAAATTTTGTGACACTCTTGAAAACCATTCCAATTAGAAATGTAGGCACAGTACTTTCTCTGGATTATAAAAAACCCTTTTAGATGTCGTCCTTTTTATGTTCCCATGTCCTTCATCCCTAGATTCCTCATCAAAATTATGCTCAAGATCACTGTTTACATATTTCGGATCAATTCCCACCTCTTCAGCTGCATTTTGATCAGCTCCAATATGTTCATATGCTCCAACTTCTTTATTAGGTTTGTCACAGTCACCAGAGACTCCTTCTTCTACCATTTCCTTAAACTTTTTTGCTTCATTTCTGAGATTATTCCTTGCTTCAATAAGTTCTTCATCAAAAGCATCTGAACCACTGTCATCAGCAGCATCAAAATAAGGTTCTTCATAATCAACATTGCCTTTACTCTTATATGCTTCTTCTATATTGTCTGTTGTATGATCAACTTGTTCATTATCAGTTGTGGCTTCAATTTGATTTGCTTTCATGTGCTTTGTGGTTTGATTTACATCCATCTGCTATATTGGTTGTTCATTTGTAATTTCAAGTTCTTCAACTGAGACAGTGCTTTGTTGATGCAACTCCTCCACACAAGTTTCATTGAATTATTTTTTATTTGTTGTTGCTTCTTCCAGTACAGGCACATTCTCTTCACTTGCACCCTCATCTACTTTAACTCATTCTTATTATCATTATTTAAGCTCTGGTTTTCTACATTTACTTCAAATAAAAATGAGCTTTCATGAACTACCTTTATATTTATATGCTCAGTCCTTGTGGGAAACTCAGTCCCCTTCTCACTAACTAACACATTTACTTCCTCAGTATTATTATTTAAATCCACATTATATAACTTACCCTGCCTTTTAGTAACTTCCTCACATACAGCTATGTCCCTTACAGTTGTGTCACCTACAGTGCAGTCATATATGTCCCCACCCTGTACATTTGCATGTCCCCTTTTGTCAGCATGTGAATCTTGCATTTTAGC
This sequence comes from Mallotus repandus, assembly GCA_949671775.1. NCBI lineage: Eukaryota > Viridiplantae > Streptophyta > Magnoliopsida > Malpighiales > Euphorbiaceae > Mallotus > Mallotus repandus. The sequence continues at coordinate 9,453 of CATIWM010269501.1, forward strand.
TACCTCTGCATCATTGTCAGCATTCACATCTTGCAGTTCATCACTGCTGTTCACAACATATTCTAATGCTAACACAGGTAGCGCATCATTAATTTGAGGTTCATCCACCACATGTTCTAGAAATAACTCCATATGCACAACATCAAACACTTTAATTAAAGGCAGAATTTCATAGTAAAAGTCATCATTGTGAATGAACCTCAAGCCATTCTCCATTGAACTCCCCCTCGGTAACTAAAAAATCTTTGGTTTTTTACCATAGCTTATACTTCTTATATTTTTTTCAATCCTAAAAAACCCAACTTTGTCAACATCATACAATTTCCATTTTAATTTTTCACCATCTACGTACCTTAGTTTGGGATCCCTAACAAATTTCCCACCATGATGTATTTTAAAAAGTATAGCAACATCAACTTTCATCCTGGAAAAAAAATTTGAAAACATATTTTGTTCCGATGGTTATTAAAATATTTTGTCTCCTACTTTGAAATGAATAACACCATTACCTTTTTTTCACTTGAACGAATCCCCTGCTCACTCAACACTCTTCAATCAGTAACATTCAAACTTATTTCAGTTTCTTCGATGGTTGTATGCATAAAAACGCTAAAGCAGATAGTTTGTCACTGTTTTTTCTTCTTAAGATCTCTGTTTTTTTTTAGCTCAGCACCATCTTCATTAAATTATCCCAACAACCTCTTTCATGACTTCATTTTTTTGTTGACATGTTGCAAACATTCGCACCAAAACCAGCTGCACTATTGGGTTTGATTACTGTGTAAAAAAACCCTAAATAAAATATTACTAAGAACTTCATTCCCCTTCCTTATTAAAAGCGTCAATGTCACGCTCTCGTTTTAGCTATAATTTGGGTTTAAAGGGTTCAAAAATCGAATATTTAGGCTTAACTATTGGAAAAAGATGAATTTGGACATATGTGGCCCCGTGTTACGAGCTTTTGGGCCCCTGTGTCTATTAGTCCATATATATATATATATATACACACACATACGACTATTGTAAGGTGTGGGATGATTCGATCTGGGATCTGCAACATTTTAACCATCAAACCAACAATGCAAAATTCAATATATATATATATATATATTAAAGAAATTATTTATTCGATCAACTCTTAAATTTGTGTTGTACAATTTATACATTATATTCTTATTGGTTAAATATAAAACATTTAATTTCTAAAAAAAATATATAAAACATTTAGAATATGAGAAATTTTTTATCTATTATTCATTAGTTAGATTTATAACATATCATTGATTAAGGGTAAAATATTTGGAGCATATATTATAAATATCAACATTAAATATGATTTGTTATAGGCAATAATCTTTTAGAATATATATGTATTCTATTAGTGAATAGAATATATATGTATTCTATTAGTGAATATATATGTATATTCTATTCCAAGAGTAGAAAAAAAAATATACTAACACTATATTTGGTTCAATTTTATTAACAAATTAATTTTATTTTCAAATAAATTCTAAATAAAATTTATTTCTAAATAAATTTTAAATAGAATTCATTGTCAAATAAATTTCAAATAGAATTTATTTTTAAATGAATTTTTACTTATAAATTGTGTTTGGTTATGAAATTCATTTCAAATCAATTTTTTATTTGGTTATATTATGTTTGGTATAGATACATAATTTAAATTAATTTTTAATTTTGGTCAAAAAAATTCTTTTAAATAAAAGGTTATTTTTTGAAAATAAAAATAATGAAGGGGCATTTTAATCATTTTAGAAATATAGATTTAAAAGTTGTAAAATTCATTTACAAATTTTAATCATTTTGTTAGAATTTGATCTAATTATTATCAATTTCACAAATTTGAAAATTTAAAATTGCAAAGAATTCTATGACATGTCCATTTAAACTAGACACTCATTATTTAAAATTACAAATAAATTTTATTTACGTTAAATACACTCTAAAACATGATAATTTTAGGGCAAATAATAGGAGAGGCAAATTCATTTTAGGGCAAATAATAGGAGAGGCAAATTCTTTAAAGCACCGACACTTCAAATAGGATGAACTATCTGTATCTGATATTTTTTGGACACTAACACGTGCTTGACACATGTCCTATTATTTAATTATTTTTTTAATTTTTAAGATATAAAAAAGACATTACTGAGATACATGTAGAATATGACATAATATTTTTTAAAACAAGACAGGCTAAATTTGAAAATATAATATATGATAAGATCTATTTGAAAAAAATGTTTGAATAATTAATTTTACTAGCACTGTGTATAACAAGACTTAAAACACAAACAATAAAGAAATTAGAAACCTTTCTACTTCTTTCCTCTTTGGACGACAAAAACAAAGACTAAGCATCATCTCATGTGCTGCCCATTTCTCTAGCCAAGACAAAAAATTCCAAAACTAAGCAAGCATGATTTGTGCGGAAAATAATACACATTTTATGCAGAATATATATATCTATCCGATGTCGTGTCCTTAAAATTATCGTATGATCGTATCCGTATCATAAACATCATTTATGTGCTCCTTAGGGCAGATTATGGCTAGGGAAGGCGACACAGCAAACAAAGATGCATTTATCACGGGCCAGCATATGGAATTTGTAGATTGTTTGTAGTTTATTATTGATTAATCTTTGTCGCCTTACATATCAACCAAGAACCTTCTCCAACTCTTGTCTCAACAATGGCAATATTAATACCAAAAAAAACTTGGTCAAGTCAAGATTACTGTTGTGCATTTGTAATCTTTATCATTATTTTTTAATTTAATGCAGCTGCCTATGCTAAATTTGCGCGTAAGATCCGATTTCTGGGCCACTAGTAGTAGAAGGTAGGTCAATGGAATTTGTTTGATAATGCAGGTGATTTCTTTTTTATCCTTAAACGCGTTTATTATCCTAATCTCCTACAACATAATAACAATCTCAAATCATGGAGTTTTTTATTACCACCATGGATCATTTCTTGCTTAGCTTGCTAGTACTCAGCTTCTTCACTTCATTCACTTGTGCTCAACAGAACTACTCAGCAAGTTCTGCTCTGGACTGCAACGGCGATGATGATACAGGGCCATCTCCAGCATTTCTCTACACGTGCAATGGCCAAAACAGGACTTGTGAAGCCTTTCTTATCTTCAGGTCTCAACCTTTTTACAACTCTGTGCCTACTATCTCAGCTCTAACATCCACAAACCAAGAAGAGCTAGCAAGAATCAACAACGTTACAAGGCTATCAGAGTTCCCTCTCAACACGGAGGTAATTGTTCCTGTTTCTTGCTCTTGTTTACGTCAATACTACCAGGCCAACACTTCATTTCATGTCATGGGTTACCATACATATTATACCATAGCAACTCAAGCTTATGAAGGACTGTCTACTTGTGCTTCACTTAAGAGAGCAAATGAATATGATGAATTGAATTTGTGGATTGGTTTGGAGCTGCAAGTACCACTTCGATGTGCTTGTCCTACTGCGACCCAGGTTATGACGGGAACAAAGTATCTACTAACTTATCCTATCAGCACTGGTGATGATATTTCTGATGTTGCTAAAAGATTTGGTGCAAGCAGAGGGAGTGTGGTTGATTCAAATCGTTTGGTCGAAAATCCTAGTATTTTTCCTGACACAACAATTCTTATACCCTTGACCACTAAACCTACGAGTTCACAAACTCAGAAAGACCCACCAGCGGTTTCCCCTCCTTTGGCAGCCGCTCCTAGTAATCGAAGATCGAAAAGAAAACTTTACGAAATTGTTGCGGTTGCTGCAGCTTGTTCTTTGTTAGTCCTCAGTCTCATTGTAGCCATACTCTTTCATCTTAGAAAAGGAAAAAGAGATGAGGTTCCTGATGAAAGCAATCGCAGAAAAGAACAAGTATTGCCAGAAGATCTTCGTGGTGAGATAGCAAGTGTTGAGCACGTTCTGAGAGTTTTTGGAATCAAGGAGGTAAAGAAAGCGACTGGAAATTTCAGTTCCACACATAGGATAAACAGTTCTGTGTACTGGGGTGAATTTGATGAGGAGATCTTAGCTGTCAAGAAGATGAATCGAGATGTACTAAAGGAAGTGAACATTTTGAAGAGGATCAACCACTTCAATTTGATTAAGCTTCATGGTGTATGCGAGAATCTGGGATGTTTTTTTCTGATTTTCAAGTATATGAAAAATGGTTCCCTACAAGAATGGCTGTCTGGGAAAAGGTTTGAAGATATTGGATGCTGGAGTAAAAGGATTGAGATTGCTCTGGATGTTGCTAATGGTCTATACTATCTTCACAGTTTTACTGAACCTGCTTATGTGCATAAGGACATCACAAGCAGCAATATTCTACTGGACGGCAATCTAAGGGCAAAGATTGCAAATTTTAGTCTTGCACGAGCAGCAGCGACAGGAACAGCAAATGCTGCCCTGACAAAACATGTCGAGGGAACCAGAGGTTACATGGCGCCTGAGTATGTACAGGCAGGACAAGTGACTCCCAAGATCGATGTTTATGCTTTTGGAGCTGTCCTGCTGGAACTGATCACGGGGAAAGATGCTGTATTTTTGCAGGATGGAAGGGAAACACTGCTCTCGACAGCAGTTTTATCTATCGTAGAGAAAGAAAATGCAGAAGCTGAACTAGCTGTATTCATTGATCCTAGTTTCACCGAGAGTCGTGAGAAGAAGCTAGCTCTACGCCTGGCCAGATTAAGCTTAGCCTGCTTAACACAGGTACCAGAGAGAAGACCAGGCATGGAGGAAGTAGTGTCGACTCTGCTAAAAGTTCAGAAAAACTTGGCGAAATCTGAAATATTAATTGTTGACTCCATTGATGTAGCAGTCCCATTATGGTGTTCATCAATAGGAGAAACCAAATGGAGCTTTGAAGCTATTTCAATGTAGCAGTTGCCTGTACATATATCAAGACCAAAATTGAGATTTCAATATTTAGTAAGCTGATGGCTACCAAATATTTATATAATCAACCAAATAACAAATTTGTGTACAAGATACTCTGCTGAAAAATATAAAATCTTTACTATCTGCCAATTCACATCTACAAATTGATGGCTAATAGGGTGAGCTACTTGCATCACAATTTAAAGTGACAGAGGACTGAAATCAAAGAATGACTATTTCTCATTAAATGATAAAATTTACTAAAAAAAAACTATTCAACAGTGTCACAGCCACGAGATCTCAAAAAAAATAATCAGCACTCGTGAGAACTACTATCAAGTATATTAATTCCTATGTGCAGTGTGTTTCAGCCTTGTGGTCATACAGGAAAAGGCCAAGCGTTTAATCATGTAAACTGAGAAAAACATGGTAAGAATTTATGATTCAGGACTTTAATATGGAAACCTCCCTGTCATCCGAATATGGTCAAGTGTCCTTTCAAGGCCATACTTTTGCACTGCTCCCTGGCCCATTCTGAATCCATCTCCATATACTGGAGAAGTGTCTGATTCAATCTGATGCTTGAAAAACTCCCCAAGCTTCTTCTCAAAAGGAGATCTTGTACCCCACTTTGAAGGTCTGGAAGCAGATGATGATGCAATATTGATGCCTGAACCAGATGTGAGCTGTGACTCTAACCACATGTGTGCAAGCACCTGGCAAATACCCTCTTCAACATCTTGACTGAGATGTTGAAAACCTTACAAATAAAGAATATGTCAGAGGTACAATCCCAAAAATGCCACCACTTACAAGTTATGGAATAGACATGTACCTCTAAGTCGCATCCATGCATGCATCATCTCGTGAGCGAGGATTGACCCTGTAAGTAATCTGCAAAAAAAAAAAAAAAAAAAAAGGATTTCCAGCCACACATCAAACATCTAGGCAGAAATTACAATCACTTGATTACACCCTCTGGTAACAGTATAACAAATAATTCCTACAGAAATACCTTGGAAGGCCAAACAATATGAGAATTGCTGTCACCTCACAACGACGCGTCAATTTGTAAGGCTCTGTGACCATCCCCATTGCTCGGTTTCCTGTCCCAAGCCTTGGCCGTCTTAACACCTGGTCAGTCAAGGCCATTGTAATATAAATTGTTAGCCAATAAACACACATCTGAAGATTCATCCAGTCCACACAATGCACAAGGAAGAAATCAACATTTCCATACCCTGCTGACTGTTTGTTCCTCAGAGAGGCAAAGCCCTCTTGTTTCTGGCATGTGATAATGGCCCTGTCCAAGAAAGATTTTTTAAAACATGAGTACAGAAAGTTAAAAGAGATTTATTTCCTGTAATTAGGCATTTTACTTCAACACATGGACAAAGACATGTTCCATTTCTCAGATGTTCAATGGTGGCAATCATGATAAATCTCTAAGTTCTTGACACGGAGCATATTTTTCATTCATATTTTTATTCAAAAAAAGTTTTTATATATAATGAAGTCAGTAGGGTTCAAGCCCCAGAGTTCCCGAGGGGCAATAGGCATCTACAACTTCGTGCAAGCAGATAAATTCATGAGTTTTGCCATAAGATTGTTAATGTTTTCATACGTAGAAAATATACAAGCAAAGAAAGTCAAAACTTTAAAAATTCAATTTTACTTTACCCCTTGTTTGGTTCAATTCCATTAAGGAATTCATTTCATTTTCAAAGGAATTTTAAATAGAATTCATTTACGAATGAATTCCAAATTCATTTGAACCGAACACATTTCATCAATAAGAATAGATTTAATGTTAAACAATTTCACAAAATTAAGAAGTTATAACTGGAAATGAATTTTACAAAGTTTTTATTTAAACCAAACATACTCACTTGGATTTGCAAATGAATTCCATAAAATTTTATGGAATTCATTTGAACTAAACACACTCTTAAACTGAAAAGAAAAAGATAATTTAGTAATTGTTTTTTCTGATCTTCTAAATAATTAAGGGCCGTGTAGATTTTATTGAGATCGAACAAATAATAGATGCAAATGGTAACAAATGTTAGGTTAACATCTGTTTTAAAGCAGGCAATATACGATGCTTGCAATAATTTTTTCCTTACATTCTTTTCTCCCTCCCGAGCTTCATTCAATGCTTGTCTCTCAACCAAGAGCAGTGGTACATGTTGCTCCACTCTCATATTCAAACTTTCATAAAATTCTTTTATATCAAGATAGAGGGGCTGGCACTCATTAGTGTCCATTACTGCAGAGTCCAGGCACTCTAGGCAAAGCTTCCGACCATCATTGAGTGGAATATATCCTGTGTCTCGTGGCTGCATGTGTTTGGATTATACATCACAAAGTTTCTTAAGTGATTGAGATCACCAAGATTGTATATGTTTGTGTAAGTAATTCATTTGACTAACCTCCATTCTCTCACAACTGCAGCACCGAGGAGTACCATCATGTTCATGCGACGGACAGTATTTCTGGATCCAAAAAGGATGTGCCCTATATTCAATAAGACCAGCAGGGTTTGTTGGAATCTGTCAAAAGATGTATATATAAATAATCAAAAAGAGCCAACAACAGAAAATGAGTGATTCGATCAAACTTTGAATGAAAGCACAGTTACATTTCTTGATTGCAGATTTAGAAAACATGACATAGAAAAATTTTGATATCATGTGCAGAAAGAAGGCTCCTAAGATTTATTCTCTCTCTTATAGTCTGACTTTGGTACCCAATTTTGCATTTCCTTTAATGAACTCCAATTGCAAGGTAGGGCCTAAAGCCTTAAAAAACAACATCGTCCACAAGATGCATTTTGGATTAAGAGAAGGGAAACAAAGCTACCCAAACAAGCCCTCATAAGTCCAAACCTCACAAATTCACTTACAAAGGAGTACCTGGTGCACTCCTCGTGACATTAAATCCTATCCGATCATTGCTGTTTTTTTTTTCTTATACTGATGCAAGTGTACTTAGACAGGGAAATTAAAAAACAAAAGCTGTATTGAGCATGTATAAATATGGTAGTCTGGTGTTCACTGATGTAATATGTAATGCATTTACATAGCTCTACATTAGTTATGTTAGCTAAGCAGCAGCAAGAAGTAGCTACAGAAATTCTTCAGATGATTACTAAAATGTAGTTTTAAATTAAAATATATTTGTATAACTTCTGTTAAGTGTGGCATATGGTTATAAGGAAAAATTGGGACCTTGGTGAGGAAAACAATCCAACAGATACATAATCCAAATCAAAGAAGAAATTTCTGGTTACCGGAGAGATACTTACAAAGTACTTGCAGACATCACATTTTGGATGGTAACGCTCCTTGTAGCAAGATTTATGATAACGGTAACTCCCAGTCAAAGAGAACTATTGAAGAAAAATTAAATGTAATGTTAGCCACTTACTCCACCAACATAAATTTAGTAAAACCACCCACTGATGCAGCTGCATCAAATCAGCCATGAACTAGGTTACATTTGTAGCAGATCAAGAGTATAATTCGCACCTCATAATCAGAAATTGGTAGGTTGCAGGCATGGCACCGGAAACATTCTGGATGCCAAAATGCATTGAGGCAATTTAGAAATCTGCCATGACCAATTTCAGTATTGCAACCGGCACAGATCCTTGAAGAATAAAGACAATCTTGGCTCAACTTTCTTCAATATATATATATACTAAATAGTGACTGTAGATAGTTTATTATTGTGAAAGAGAATGGGAACATCAAAATCAGTTATATATATATACATATGAAGCCCAACAAGAACTGATGGAAGGAGGCAAGGGAAGGAGGTGAAGGCCATACATTAATGTGAGGGCTTCCAAAGACCACACGAGCATGCAATAAATGAAGAAGAAATTGAGACCAAACTATGTTACTAGATCAGTAAAATACCTATACCCCATCGGAAAGTGGACTGGCATGGGTTGATATACATTTCCTTGATACGCATTCCAATTTCCATTTCCACTTCCATATCCATAACCATAACCATGTCCATATCCGTATTCATATCGAGGAGGAGATTCAACATTCAAGCTTTCTTGTATAGCTCTAGCAAGTTGTTCATCTTCTTCTTGTTGATTCTCCTTATCTATCCAATAATTTAGAAAAAATAATTTAAATCATAGCACATTAGATCACAAGGTATATATAGAGCTGAAAAGGCTCAATTTTGTTAAAAGAAGTTGTACAAATTATTGAAGATCCAATTACAAAGTCACATAAAGAACCAGAACAGCTTGTTGCAGAAAAAGGAAACTGGGAGATTAATGCCAAACAAAAAGCATAATTAGCATAACTCATTTTATTTTATTATGAGCATGAATATCTAATACATCTCTCTTAAACGCCTGATTTCAGAAAAATAGCTTCCATATGATGTTTGGGGCCAACAGGAAACCTAGGATAATGTGTAAATATCATGAACAAAAAGAAAAGGTTGCCCAAAAGGATAGCTTGAGTGCGTTGCTACGCAGCAACGTATAATACTTAGAGCAGTATGATAGCATTTCATAGCCATATCAATGAGTATCCACACTATATCTGCTCCACATTATATCCACCCAGTATGCTGAGATTGATAAATTACCTATAATTTTGAGCATTTTGCAAACAGGGTGTGCACAAAACGATGCAATGGTTTAAGTACAATGCCCAATAGTAATATATATTCCTATAGCACACATGTAAGTATTATCTAATAGCTATTTAACTTACTAATAACATGTTTTCCAGTTTGATTCTCCTCTAAAAGGGACAGTGCAATAGCACGATTGACATCTTCATTCTCCTGGTCTGACCATTCAACCTACATTGAAGATTCGAGCTAAAAAATGTCAATAAAAGAAGAAAGCATTAGGAATTAGATTAAAATGAAATAAAATTTCTACCCAAGGCTATTAAGAGACTCGTCGTATGTCATATTTATGATCTTCTGGTAAAAGGAATGTGCTATTTGATGCATTCACTGAATACTCAATTGAAAGCTAACTTCTATAATGTTGATGATTTAACCAATATAGCACAAATGGCATGACTATGAATGTTCGAACCTTATAATTTAATCAAACTACAATGAATTAAACGAAAAGGCAACATAAAAGTTTCAAAGGCATAGAAGCAGCAGATTGGTAATTACCCCTGAAGTAGAAGGTGTATAATAATTAGGATCTTGTCCATAATTTTCACGGTAATGACCTTCTGAAATATTGTGGCTGGAGCCTTTAAAAATTTTGCTAAGCCATTTGCTCATGTTCGATGAAGTAACTATCTGAAAGATGAATAGCCAAAGTGATAGGGATCATGTTAGCAAAATAATACATATTGCTTTATACATATTTCTTAACCATGGCCACATTTGAGAATGATAAATAGATATTGATAATAAATAAACAAAACATAGGTTTTGAAGCAGTTTCATTGAAAGAAAACAATAACTCAGTCAAGTCAAACAAAAAAAAAAGAAAAGAAACGAAAGAAACAACAATAATGGGTGTATCCTGCAATCAAATGGTGGGTATTATATACGCTTCATCCATATGCAAGAATAACTAGTTTTAAAAATTTACAATCAATGGAAAACACATTATACTCAACAAATATGCAGAATAGTCAACCAGCTGCAGAATATGTTTCATCTACAGCTGCATATGAAGGACTGTTGCAGAATTTGGTTCAGCTAAATAGAAAAGACTATTGAAGCAAGAACATCAAATTCATAATAGAAAAAAAAAATAGAGAATTGAATAGGAGGTGACTCACCTATATCAAAATCAATAACCAGCAGAATATGGTAAAAGCAGACTAAACCCAGATCAGACTAGATCCAATCAGCTCAAAAAGCCGCAAATTCGATAGTCAATCTTGCTGAAAAACTTCAATCTTTTTCAATATTATCAAAGTATTATGTACAAAAACATGAAAATTGCTATTATGTTCAAGAAAAAAAAGAACGGAAATTTTTGAGAATTGAAGAAAAGAGTTCACGTGTAAGAGAGAAAAGGGCAAAAAAAAAACCAACAACAAAACAGAAGACAAATACGCTAAGAATGTAGGTAAGTAACAGTGCTTGAATTGTACGCAAAATCAAAGTCAAATTTAGACAAATAAACCAGTTTATAAAAAGATTAAGTTTTTTTGGTTTGTGTTTTTGTGTTTATACTTTTCTTTGGGAATTTGCAATAATGCTTTTCCTTGTATTTTCTTCAACAAGAAGACCCAGAGAAGGTTCTTTGGAGAAACCACAGAGCAACCAATGTGATTTTTTTTTTTTTTTTAAAGAAAGTTTCTTTTTAATTTCTTTTTGCCTTTTTCTTTTGCTATTAGAGTTCTTGGGTTTAAATTGGTTTAGTTTGTTAAATGTTGTTGACAACATCTCATGGTTAAAATGTTTAAAGTATTACAAAGTAGAAACAAAAACTATTCATATTTATCAGATATAAATCGTAAAGAGTTTACACAACAACTAAAATAACCGAAATTATGATGAAAAAAAATATAGTCTTTTTAGGATTAAAAGGAAAAAAAATGCCAGCCTTTCGGTATTAGATTCTCAAGACCCTTTACTAGAGCTGCTTTTTTTTAAACAATTTTAAAGATGTATTTTTCTAAATCCTTGCATGGCATTATTAATTCAAATAAAATATATTCAATTTGCAAAAAAAAATTATTAATAAAAATAATTAGATTGATTAGCTGGTGTGAATGATGTGGTCCAAATAATAATTAAAATTAAATTTCTTTTTAGACGGTTTTTCCGAAAGTCAAAAAATACAATAATTATAATACTATTTCAAGATTAGAACTATCACTAACTGTGACTACAACATCAACTAAACTATTAATATTGTTATCATTTTAATTACATTACATATATATGGGCATAAACATTTTAATTCAAAATTTTTGTACTGCTTAAAATTTGAATATGAAACTCAGAGCCTCCCCTTCGACTAACTAATTTAAAATTCATTGACAAAAAATTAATAATTTTGAAACATCAGACATGTATTGATAATTATGATCTAACTGGAAAATAGATATTTATATTATTTATGGGGGTAAATAAACGTAAATAAATATAAAAAATCATAAAAAGAGAGATCTTTGCTATTAATTATATTAAATTTTATTATAATTAAGCAATTAATTAGAGACACATGCCTCATTGCTATTATATTTACATTTACTTTACTAATATAAGAGGTACTTTTCTTATTAATATATTATTACCTTTATTTTTCATGATTAATATAAAAAAATATTCAAATAAATATAATGTATAGTCGATAAAATCTTAATCTCTACTAATTTTAATTATTTTTCAATAACCAACTGGATAGCCACCTCAACTACTGGTCCAATTTGGCTAAAACACTATTTATGCATCACATGTTTAGGATAATTTTTTTTTATTGTTTTATAGAAACTCAGAAGACTCATTTTGAAATGACGCATTTACATCCATACGTACAAGAAAAAAAACTTACAAATGTGAATCTATCTATATTAAAATTTGATGTACGCTAATTAAAAACCTCCAAGATATCTTCTGAGTTTTTATGGTAAATTTGGTCATTGATGATTGGTTGCCAAAAATCACTCTATTTTATTTTTTCTGTTAATTTTAAGTACAAAATAAGTGGATTTGGAATAAAATCTATAAACATTATATATTTTTTTTATTGATATTGTGTTGTTGGTGCTCTGTGAATTTAGATTTGGAAACTTTGATATTTGAAGGTGGTTTTTATTTCTTGATGAATTTTTTTTTTCATGGGTGATGAGTTTTTTATTGGAAGATTATTTTTTCTGCAGGTTGCAAAATTTTTATTACTCTTCAGTAGTGAAGAGCTGTGTCTTCAATATTATCCGCTCTTATCAAATTAAAGCGTATTTCACACATTATAGTTCATCGTGTATACCCGATCTAAGGACTGGTATAATTACAATTACAGTGATTTTATCATTTGTTCCTAATAGAATTAAATTTGTTCTTAATAATTTATAGCGTATCCCCATATCATTGTTTTGCTATAATGAAATGAAAATTTCATTATTATTGGTGAAACAAAAAATAATGTTGACTTTTTGTAATAAAAGCTGCTGCTTCCTTTTCACATTTGATTACTCGGTTTCATATATTTTTTTTTTCTGCTTGCAGGCTTCTTTGATTTTGGTCAAACTATACCACACGCGTCTTTTTTTTTTTTTCCCAATTGGTATTTGTTTCCTTAACAGGGTATCCCATGTCTCACTTATATAATTTCTTAGGCAAGATTATGTGTGTAATTTTGCATAATTTTTTTTTTAATGAATCACCGGAAAGAAATAGTAAAACTAAGGAGGATTTTAAATGATGAAATTAAATTTTTATTAGAAATTAAGTTACAGACAAATAATTTCAAAAACCTTTTATTGAATACAATAAAGTTTGGGCCAAAATTTTAGTAAATTGGTGGTATAGCTAGCTCCTTTAAAATATTAATATATTAGTAGATTAAAATTTCTGGATTTTTTTTTCCATAAAACAATAAGTTTAGAAATTAATTGTTTGATTCGTTAAAATTTTGTATGGGAATGAGAATTGATTTTTCATCAATGGAAATCATTCATTCTCTTTGTAGAGGTAAAAAATGATTTTTTATTCTCATAAAATGAAATAAAATTAATTAAAATTTTAAATATTATCATATATTATTAAAATTTATGAAGTATAATATTTTAAGTAATGAAATAAAATATATAAATTCATAATAATTATTATTTAATATATTTTCGTATATAAACAAGATTGATTTTAATTTTAAATCCCTTGTAAACCAAATATTTTGTTAAAATTTTCATTTCATTTTTGCGATTTCAAAGTATGAATCAAACGACCTCTTTATTTTTTTTTTCCTCTAAATATATAATATTTAAAAAATTTGAGATTAAAATTGAAGTGTCTTGTTGGTGGCTAACAACTCAGTGTCGGCAATCATGTTATAGGTAAAACCCAAACAAAATTATAACATCTTTGAAAATATTTTTCCATTTGGAGATGCATTTTAGTTTGTAGGTCCTAATTTGAGTACAGAACACTTAATGAAACACATATATAATGGAAAAAGTAGAATACGAAAGTTCGAAACCCTACTCTCTGTATTTATGTCTATACATTTTGCTATCTAGGACGAAATTAAATTATATAATTGCTATATATTAACTTAATTATTCTGTATTTTAATTTTATCAATTTGTACTAAATCATAAATTATCTAACAAATATGTACACTTAAAAAAGAGTTTTTTTTTTTCCTAAAGAAATGGTTAGTATGTATATTTGAAGAGGTGAAAGTCCATCATCCATGATGCCATTTTGCACTACTTGTGTTGGCAGATTTAAGAAACATTTGATGTAATTTTCTTTAAAAGAAAGATATATATAACTTAATATACCAAATTAATCAACATATGGAAAATTTTGACTTTACAAGATGTAGTTTCAAGAAGTTAGTGCTTGTTCATTAACTTTCAAGCACAGATGAGCTTTCACCGGCTTGTGATCAGAGCTGTAAATATCATCAATTGACTCGTAGGAATGTAAACTTGCACTAATTTTGTCTGTATCTTCTATCTTGAACAATATCCGATCTGTCCATGATGGTACTCTCACCTGATCATAAATTAAGCATAAATAGGAAAAGAAAAAGATTACATAAGATTAATCTTACTTGACAAAGAAAAAAAATTTCTTTTTTTTCTGATAATAATAAATTTGTAAAAAAAATCATTTGATGGTAGTTTCATGATCGATTAGATATCTAACAGTTTACAGTGCACGATAAATTAAAATGAAATTCAATTTATAGATTATTCATCCTATTCAAAATTTTATATCTATATATATAAAAAAAAGTTAAAGTAAGCTGAAATTGATTTATTTATTGGAGTTTTTATATTAAAAAAAAAGGGGCTAAAAAATAATGACTCGATTATTACCTTATAGCTTGTATCGTAATTGCTGCTTCCAACATTGTACTTGTAAGTTGGTTTGAATGTCAATGTCCCCTCGCAAAATCCGTTAAAGACCTGTCCCCTTTCTGCTTCTTGTAAGAGCTGATCTTTGCTAGTAAGCAGCTGTAGATGGAACAATTAATATTATATATCTTGTATTAAATAATAATTAAGCATGATCTTGATGATGGAGATTATATTTATATATATAGAAACGCATGCACCACGTTGATTAATAGATTGAGCTCACTCTTTGAAGGTCTTCTTGTATTAACTTTCTAGCTGGATGTGTATCTATTCCTTGTATCCTGTAGTTGAGATCTCCTAACCATACGGTGATTTGGGCAGGTCTCGCATAAGGATTCCAATTCCTGGAGAACAGGTTGTGTGATATGTGTCTACACTCCGAATTTCGTTCCTCCACATTTCGAGCATGAGCTGCATCGATGATGCCATATATCTCTATAAGTTAATCAATGAACAAATGAAACTATCTTTTCTCAATTCAAATCCATTAATTGTATATGTTGACATGTGAAGTGAGGTTTCAAGTTCAAACTAGAGTATGTAGCTATGTTAAATTAAGGGATAAATGTATAAATGGTGTCTAAAATTTTTCGCTTTTATTATTTTGTTGTTTGAATAACTTTTTCTCTTGTAAGTTTTACAGGTTAAATGTGTTTATTTGTCCTATTTAAAATAATAGATTAACTTAAATATCATTCTTTTATATTAAATTTTATTTTCTTTATTATTATAATTATTTTTTGAAAATTATTAGATATGAGAAAAATATTTTTTTATTTATCATATTAAAATGGAAAAATTAAATATTTTTTATGGTGGTTGAATTTAATTTTTTCATAATTTTAGTCAAATAATATTTTAATCCATTAAAATTTTATTTTATTTTTTATTATTTAATTATAAAAAATAAACTCTTACTTGTATTTTTATTTTACTTGTAAATTTAATAATAATAGTTTAATTATTTTACTTGTAAAATTTAAAATAAATTTAATATTTTATTTTTATTTTTATTTTTCAATTACAATAGTTTAATTATTTTATTTTATTTTAATTTAATAATATTCAATATATTTTTCTTCCAAATTTAATATATCTAAGTGAACAAATAATTTTTTAAATTAAAAAATAAAAAATTAATTTAGTACAATAAAGGACATTTAAGTCTATTTACTACAATAGAGACACCATTTTAAATTTTTTTACAGAATCAAACACCTAATTATAAAAAAAAAAAATTGTTCAAACACCAAAATTGCTAAAGTCAAAAAGTTCAAATACTATTTATGTATTTATCCCTTAAATTAGTTGCTGAAATTTTTTTATCATTTTTGTTATTCTATCTAAGTCAACATAAATTAATTAAAGTCCACCATATTCTGCATCCTAATGGCTTAAGGAAAAAAAAAATTATAATGAGATAATTACCAGAAAGATGGCAAGAAATGAAAACCATTCTAATTCCTTTGTAGTTGACGCAGATTGCTACAGCACCTTTTGTTCTCCTAATTAACCCTCCAAAGCCACCAACAGAAAATTTATCCACCTTCAATTCTGTAAACCAGCATTTCAAGGTTATAATTCATATTTCATTAGATTAAAAGAGAGCAAGAAAATGCTGTTGCAAGAGATTTTTACTCACCTTTGATAAATAACCCCGAGTTCAATGGCCCAAATACATACAGCTGCAAAGATTGCATAACAACTTTCCCTAGCAGTCTTCATTTCCATAAATATCAATTATAATAAACATTGATGGTCAGCTTAAACAGGTTAGGCAATAAATATTAAACAACTAATTATATATGCAGTTGACAGTATTTTATCAATGCTCGATAGGTTGACGACATGCATGATCATGCCTGTGACCTTTTTTTTTCTTGGGTTATCACGGGTGTAATTATTTCCAGGCAAGAATCAATTAAACATTCCAGGAGAAAGAAAAGAAAAAAAAAAAAAAAGAGGAGAATTTATGTTATGTATATCTTACATATGAGTTTCCAAAAGAACTGATTGCAATAACCTGGCAATGTTTTTTCGAGGAACCTCTTGGAAACCCGCAACAAGAAGATCAAACTTCCGATTGCTGCCAACCAGCTCCGCAAAATCTTGATAAGATACCTAAAAATATACATTTCGAGCAACTATATGCCATCAATGATCAGGTCCAGAGAATTCATTTTCTTGAGCATGGAATGCAAATATTTTACCTTTCCATTCATGTTCCAGGTGATTATGCAGATGCAAACGTCAGAATTTCTTGAGAAATCGCAGGGATGATCTATCTTCACAGTCCGTATTCCTTCATGCCCAGCAACATCTTTACTCATGCTAAAATTCATTCGCTTTTTCAGGAACTCGGGTCTTCTACTTTTATTTAATTACGCAAACATGATTAATGTTGACAATAAAGAAAGAAGAAAAAAGAGAACTTGATTATATGTAGCGACACTTACCTTCTTCCAGCGCCAACAGCATTGCAATTTCCCATTTTTCTGTTGTTTCATTACCGAATCTGGAACTTTACAAGTCTTGTAAGCCCATAAGACAAAAACTGAAAACTTCCTGTTTTTCTTAGAGTAGAGAGACAGCTAGCTTGCTCATTTGACTTGGACGTAGAGAAGATGTTAATACCATATATGATTATGTATGGATAGGGAAAATTTTGGCTTTTGGCGGTGAACAAGTGATGGAAAATCAAAGTCAAAACATCTATATAAATTTTTCTGCCAAATATTTGCTTCTCTCATTTGATCATGATTGTTTTTTTCAAATTGTTAGGTGGGTTATTATTGACAATACTATCAAACTCAAAATCCAACTTGAAAAGGACCACTTATATTGCCGTATTCATCATCATCATCCCATACAAATCAAAAGTGCTACCAATTCATTAGCAGTTCAACTGTACATGTGAGAACGACAATGGCCACAGAGGACAAATTCTTTAGCCTTTGAGAAAATGGTGCGTGTATGGGACATTAAAGTGTGAAGCTGAGGAATGTGAAGAACAAGAGGTGAATTTATCTATATATATACAAGAAAATATTACAAGCTACAACGTGAGTTCAATCTCATAACACCCGCATCTATAAAAGAAAAATAAGCATGTAATTAGCAGAAAAAGTATGGATATATATATATATATATATATAGAAGATATTTTACAAGATTAGTGGGGTTGTGTATATGATTTCAAATTACCGTATGTTATTACAATCAAGAACCACATTAGATCGGAATTCTACATCAACTTGTGCCAGATGAGCAGCTAAAAATGACAATTCGGTATAAGGGACATATTTGTAAGAATACCATATATATGTTAACGTGGCTGGACTAAGATATATTTGTCGCCCATGGAGTCAAAATTCGTTGCATGTACATTTAGTGACGAGCATATATACATCGCCACTACTTTGAATGAATAAATAATTGATTGACAAGATAATATTCATTGCTGATGGTAGCGACAGAATAATTTTCGTAGCCTTTCATTTAGCGACAAAACAATATTCGTCGCCATTCTTTAGCGGCAAGTTACTATCTTTTTGAAACCTTTGGCGACAAAATACTGCCGTCGCCATTTTTTAGCGACAAGCTATAATCCGTCGCCAATACTTTGTAGCGACAAAATCTTTCGTCGCATACGCTCCATTTCGTTATTTTTCTGCTTTCGAGGACATTCGCGCGTCGTCACTGTACCATAATCCTTTTTATCCATCACTCCTATTTTTCTTTTTAAGCTTTCTGGAGCTTTGAATTAAAAATCTCCTTTCCTCTCTACTTCCTTCATCAGGTAAAAACACGAACCTAAAAAGAAATAGTTTAATTTGATCTTTATTTGCTGTTTTGTTAGATCTGAATTTAAAATCCCCTACCTATTTATATATTTCTCGATATAATTTACCCTATGAAAAGGAATTACTGTTATTGTCGATTGTTCATTTGATTTATTTTTTTAAAATTTCATATGCAATTTGTATTTAAAGTTTTCAATTGGTGTGTTGATATGCAATTTTTCGTTTAAATTTCAATAATTGTTCCTCAGCAGTCGCTTCAAGCTAATATACATATGTTAATTGTGCTCAATTTCTACATTAATGATAATCTTTCGTTGGTTTGGTGAATTATAGATTTTGAGACATTGAAGGAATCTTGGGTGGATCTTTCTTGGATAAGTTTGAACCAAATGGTGAGTGGGTAAAGGAAATTTGGTCAGTTGCACTCTTTTTCTTGAGGCGCCTCACCTTCTTGTTACTGGGTTTCTGTTTCTTCTGGCTTTTTTTTTAATTACTGTATTTTGATTTGCTTATGCGATATTTATAATTATTATGATGCATTTCATATTCATGACTTTGATTTACTAGGTTTTAGTTTGCCCCTCGTCTGTGTAATCCTGTCTGTTAGAAAAGTTGGGATATGTTTGTTTAAATTAAAAAGCTTTTTGATTTGCATTTCTTTATTACATTACCTGCATTTGCAAAAGCTATACACGCGATTTATATTTATAAACTGCATCCTCATTCTTCCTGGAAATCGTATGTTCAGAGCTATAGTTTCTGCTAAGACTAAAGTGGCAATAGCTGTCGGAGTCCAGATTTCAGCTACATTTGTACAGTATTACTGGTAATCAGTACTCAAGTTGTTGCATAACCAATCAAGGGAGACTCACACTGATATAACAGGATAGTGTAAAACCGTAGTTATATTTGTAACTTTGAAAAGTATTTCTAAACAAGTATTCAGTGGTTTACTAATACATCTTTTAAGAGTCAGTGGCCTTTTACTTTGCCATTAATTGTAATTGTCAGCATGTGCCTGGGAATATGATTATCCTCCTTGTAGTGTCATTTGGTAACTTCTGATAACAGTTCTTTTTGCTAGGGAATGCTGCTTTTCCACTTAATCAGTTAATCAAAATGCATTGGAGGTATCATTGTGTGCACAATTTGTGTTTCCTAACCCATGTATCTGTTACTGTTTTTGACTCTTCTTTTAATGTTGGTTTTATAATCTATGCTCGCATGTCGCATCCTGGACCGTGTTAGTGCTATCATTCTAGTTTTATCATATTAAAAAGGCTACATTTATTTGTTTATGTTGTTAAATTAATGTTAGATTGATGAAGTAATAAATTTAGAAGAACTTCTGATTGGAATTGAGAATGAAGTTTTTGTGAACTTTGAATGATGAATTATGATACTGTGCATTCCTAGTCCTCCATAATGGGTAGACAGTAAATGAACTGTGTTTCTCCTATCTGTGCATATGGTATCTGATTCTTTTTTGCCCCCTTGAATATGTCAGAAGAGAGAACCGCCCAAGTTCCCATGCTTAGAGACAGAGCTAGACAGAATAAGCAGCTTACCTGGGGATGTGTTAGACCAAATTTTATCACAGTTGTCGATTAGAGATGCAGTGAGAACAAGTGCTTTGTCCAGGAAGTGGAGGTACAAATGGGCTAAAGTTCCACAACTTGTGTTTGATAATAGCTGTGTCTGGCTTCCATCTCAAGATCAAACTCTCATTAAGAATAAGCTTGTCAACACAGTGGATCATGTCCTCTTACTTCATAATGGACCAATACACAAATTCAAACTTTCTCACCGAGATCTTCTAGGTGTTAGTGATATTGACCGATGGATTCTTCATTTGTCAAGAAGTTCTATCAAAGAATTCATACTTGAAATATGGAAGGGGCAGCGCTACAAAGTACCTTCTTCTTTATTCACTTTTGAGCATTTGATTCATTTGGAGCTGTTTAACTGTCTGCTTAAACCCCCTTCAACATTCAAAGGCTTTAGAAATTTGAAGAGCCTTGACCTCCAGCACATTACCATGACCCAGAGCGTCTTCGAAAATTTAATATCCAGCTGCCCTCTGCTTGAGAGGTTGACTTTGATGAACTTTGATGGTTTCACTCACCTCAACGTCAATGCTCCAAATCTCCAATTTTTTGATATTGGAGGTGTTTATGACGATGTTAGTTTTGAGAACACTTTTCATTTAACTCTAGTTTCCATTGGCCTGTATGTGAACGTAAAAAATGAGCGAAATGTGGTTTATGGGAGTTCTAGTAAATTGCTCAGGTTCTTTGTCAATCTTCCTCACATTCGAAGGCTTGAGGTCCAGAGTTACTTTCTGAAGGTGATGATTTTACTGGTGCATTTGTAACACAATTTATACTTCGAAAACATTTAGGTAGTTCATTGGATAAGATCTGAAATACGCACGCATCATCTGATGCATCTTTATTTTTTTAATACTAATCTTGTTGAGGCAACATTTCTTTGAATTTTGATTTTTCAATTTTTGATCCCAGTTAATTGCTTTTATTTGACTTTCCAGTGATTCAGGTGTTAGTGGGTTCTACATACTACCTCATTGTATTTATTTGTGGTTTTAGATTTAAGACTTATACCATGGTTCTGTGTCTTTTGTTTGCTCCAGTATTTGTCCATTGGCAATGTGCCAAGCAGATTACCAAGAACATGTGTTGATCTGAATTACCTTTCCATACGCATAAATTTCAATGATATGGAGGAAAATTCAGCTGCATTATGCATTTTAAGAAGCTCCCCTAATGTGCAGGAACTGGAGATGCTGGTAAGCTTTTTTTATCCATTTTATGTACTTACAAAACTGGCAGGTGGACTTGCAATTTAGCATCGCCTCTTTTTCAATTTTCCCCTGCAAATATCTCCCTTCCATTGATGCTTATTACTCTGAACTCTGTGGAGAATTAGCAACTTTCTGATATCTTGGACTTCACACAGGCTCGCCCAGAGGAACAGACTCCTGTGGGTGCAATAACTAAATTCTGGGAAGATGACCATTGGAACAATCTATTTGGCCAACTACGACTTGTAAAAATTGTTGGCATCAGTGGTATCAAGTGTGAACTGGATTGCATCAACTTTCTGCTTTCAAACTCTCCAGTGCTTGAGAAAATGTCTGTGAAGCCATCTTCTAGTGATGGGGGATGGGAGATGATGAAAGAATTGTTGCGTTTCCGGAGAGCCTCAGTCCGTGCAGAAGTTATTTATCTCGATCCGTAACTCTGATGTATGGTCTGGCAGCCACTAAAGAAATTGCATATGTAATTAAGACTTGTCGTGTATATATTATGCATTGTTCTATCTTGGACAATTCGCCATTGGATAGTTCATCTTTGGAAATGCTGTATATAACTAAGTTATTGCCTTATGCAGAGTGGTGTCCACTTGAATTGACAGTCTGCTACGCTGGCAAAATCATTTTGAAAAGCCAACGGTAAATTGGTTGGCATGAGTTTATAATTTTTATATTTGAGTTTATATGCTGTAGAGGAAATAAGAAAGGTAGTTGTTCAGAGGTAAAGAAACTCAAGAGTTGAAAGGAAATGGAAATAGCATAAAAGAAACTACGGGCAGAAGTTAGTTGTCATTTTGTTTCTATTTGCAACAATATTCAACCGCCCTTCTTCCCAATGTGCCTGTATAAACACATCAGCTATTTCAAATCTTTATGGACGGCGCTGCAGTCCTCCATCTATAGTGTTTTTTTTTTTCTCAAATCAATCATTCCTGCAACTAGCTCATCCTCACTTTTGAATGTCCAATTGCGTTGCTATCTTAAAATTAAGGAAATTCCGGCGGAACACGAAAAGGTGGTACTCATTATATTTGTTGAAAACATTGGTCCAATAAAATCTAAGGCATTCCACTTTTGTTACATGATAGCTCGTATTAGGGTACGCAAACATGTATATTTATATAAATAAAATTAAAAATTATTGAATCAATTCTCATTTAATTATAAATTATTGATATAATTATAAACAATTAATATCAATCGTTATAATTAAATATGAATTAATTTAATAATTTTAATTTAATTTATATAGATCTACATTTTATAAATAATAATATGATCAGCTGTTTTAAAAAAAATTTGATCCTGATTTCATATGAGTGTTTAATGTTAACGAACATGTTACTTTTAAATGGAATAAGGGCCAATTCAACCTTGAAGTTTAGGTACAAAGTAAAATTGGCCCTTTAAATCTTTTAGGCGCCAAAGGAGTATTAGAACATCATATTACAATATATATGACCTAGTGGGGGTGGACAAAAACACACATGGTCCTTATCATACCTCTACTAGTAATTGAACTTATGACCTAAAGGTTATAAGTTGTTATATCATGGACTCATATTCATATTGTATTATGGACCAAAGGTCATCACACCGTGTGAATAATAAAAGCGTGTTTTTTTTTTATGCGCAAGTCTCGGTCTTCTTCTTCGTCTTCTTTTTTCTAGCTCTAAGTTTTATTTATTGAACAGTCATTAAACTTTTAACTCTAAGTTTCTAACTCCAAGTTTTCTTCTTCTTTTTTTCTTTGCAGCATCAAACTTTTTTTCACATTAAAATGTTCTTTTTTTTTTGTGTTAAACTTTGTTCTAATTAGTTAATTTATCTTTATACTTGTAGTAATTAATAGGTTAATTGATCAAAACAATGAAGTTCATTGATCTTCACTTGTATGTTCATGATAATCAATGAATTTGCAGGTCAAAATCAAAGAATTTGCATGTGAAGATTAATGAATTTGCAGCAAATTCATTAAAATTTGCCTACAGATTCAAATGAATATACAAGTAAAAATCAATGAATTTGCATGTCAAAATCAATGAATTTGCAGGTGAAGATCAATGAATTTGCAGCAAATTCATTAACATTTGCCTACAGATTCAAATGAATATGCATGTAAAGATCAATGAAATTGCAGGTCAAAATCAATGAATTTGCAGGTCAAAATCAATAAATTTGCAGATGAAGATCAATGAATTTGCAACAAATTCATTGATCTTTACTGTAGGTTCACATTCAATTTAATCTTTATTTAATAACACATGAATCTTTATATTACAACTAATGAATTTACATGTGCAAACTAAACAAATACAACAAAATCAGTGAAAATCCAATCTAAAAAATACAAAAAGACGAAGAAGAAAAGAAAGAAGAAGAAGGAGCAGCTATGTACACTGATCTTGTTAGTGTTTATTGGCTTAATTTTTTGCTTCTTGTTTCTTTTCAAATTTGATATCAATGAGACAAAAAAAAAAGCACATAGATTGCATCAATGGTAAAGAAAGAAGAAGAAGAATAAGAATAAGAATAAAAAGATGCAGTGAATGAGAATCGAGAACCAAAAATACATAAATCTTCAAATTTGATTTGAATGAGATAAAAAATAAAAAGGTCAGAGTATGAGGAAAAAAGAAGAAAAACACTTCCAGAAGAAAAAGAAGGAGAATAAGAAAGCGCAAAAAAAAAAAAAGAACAGGAGCGCAAAAAAAAAATAACGTTAGGAAAAAAAAATGTAAACTTAAATCACACATATGAGACACACTCAATATTATAGATAGATATTCATAATATAATTTGTGAAAGGTTATGGGTATCTCTTCCTAACCAATTAGACTAAAAAATTGACTTTTTGAACCGATTTGACATTAGCTGTGGAGCGCCAAAATTATACTATTTTCTTTTTTTTGGCAATTTCAAAAAGATTGCTCTGAACAAAAAAAAAAGATTATATTTTTCAAAAAGAGATTGCTCTGAAAAATTTTCTTAATATTTTTATTTAATTTATAAATTGGTACCTATTGTTAATTATATTGGAGAAGAATTTTAATATTACAATTTGAATTCTAATATGATAGTGAAAAGGGATATTGGCACGTATGCCTGCAATGCACTATTCACATCGCTGACATTGACGCCTAACACTAAACTTAATGTTGTTTCAAAAAAAAAAAAAAAAAACACTAAACTGAATGAATGTGTTTTATGTGGTTAGAAATACAAAAAATTTCCATTAAAAAAAATACAAAAAAACTAAGCAGCTGACAATGTCTTACGTTTGTTCACATACAGGTGTAACAACCATTCAAACAGAGCACTGTTTAACTGAAGACTACAATAGCAACCACCTGGTTAGGGAAGAAATGCAGATCTTTCCACCTCATAGCCTTATATTAGGGCGTTTTCATAATCTTATCTTTTTAGTGTAAGGCCAGTAATAGACCAAATCAACCCTGAAGCTAAACTGCTAAAGCCATGGCCATAGATACTCCACTTCTCAATGATCGTGTTACCAATGGCAATGGTCATCATGAAGAAGAGGATAAGCCAGTTGGCATCGTTCAAGAATTTGGTGTAGAGTCAAAGAGGCTATGGAAAATTGCAGGGCCAGCCATCTTTACTTCCATATGCCAGTACTCACTTGGTGCACTCACTATGACCTTTGCTGGTCTTGTTGGTGAGGTTGATCTTGCTGCTGTGTCTGTCGAGAACTCTGTTATTGCTGGTCTTGCCTTCGGTGTTATGGTCTGTTAATTCTTCTTCTTTTACTTGAGCTGTTTCCTTTTTGTTATTTTCTTGTCAACTAATGGTCTAAATATAAGAAAAAGTGAACAACTGCCTTATATAGTTAGGATTACCTATCATATATTCTAAAAAGTTCAAATACAAATTGGGATTGGGTTATAAACCTCCGATAAACCCCTTTTCAACTTGGCTAAACGTGGAAAATTTGAAGTCTTTGTCTAGTGATCAATATTAATTAAGGATCAACTCGAACATTTTGATCAGTTTCTGTTTTTAACAAAAAAATAGAATTTTGACAAATTATTGATTTTTGAATGCAGTTGGGAATGGGGAGTGCTTTAGAGACACTTTGTGGGCAAGCGTATGGTGCAGGGCAGCTCAGAATGTTGGGTGTATACATGCAGAGATCATGGGTCATTTTGTTGACAACTGCCTGCTTATTGGTTCCAATTTATGTTTGGGCTCCTCCCATTTTAGAGCTCATTGGGGAAACTACTCAGATATCTGAAGCTGCAGGTTAGTTCTTATCATGGGCTCACATCATAAGCATTGCCATTTCAGGACAAGAGAACAAAATTGATTGACTAGTTAAGCTCGTATAGGAAATATAGAATCAGACTCCTTACTCTTGAATGTTGCATTTCACAGGGAAATTTGCTCTATGGATGCTTCCGCAACTATTCGCTTATGCTATGAATTTTCCTATACAAAAATTTTTACAATCACAGAGCAAAGTGTATGTAATGGCGTATATATCAGCTGGGATATTAGTGTTGCATGCAGTTTTTAGCTGGTTGCTAATATTAAAGCTTGGATGGGGCTTAACTGGAGCAGCAATCACTCTCAATACCTCATGGTGGCTTATAGTTATTTTGCAGTTGCTCTACATTTTCATCACCAAGTCCGATGGTGCTTGGAGTGGATTCTCATGGCTTGCATTTGCTGACTTGTGGGGTTTTGTCAAGCTTTCTTTAGCATCTGCCGTTATGTTATGGTAATTTCTTCTTTGATATAGTACCTGTAATAGCTGTATCATGAGTAATTCGAAATGGCAGATTGATAATGTTATTGAGCAAAAACTATTGCAGCTTGGAGTTTTGGTACTTGATGATCCTTGTGGTGATAACAGGTCGTTTGCCTAATCCCCTGATACCAGTTGATGCCATTTCCATCTGGTAAAAATTCGTTCTTTCACTGCAAATTTTGCTATGAATTTCTATGAATTGGTAGCAGTTGCTTTATCATTTCTTTGATTAAATTCATTTCTACATTTCTGCAGCATGAACTTACAAGGATGGGATGCAATGATTGCATTAGGATTTAATGCTGCCATAAGGTGATGTGGTCATTATATCCTTGTTCTTCTATTCCAATCTTTTACAACCCACCTGATGCAACTAGTTAGTTAGACTTAGTGTTGAGGTTTTCAATGGAATTCTCATATCTTGTTCTTGTCAGTGGGAGAATTGTGAATAACTTGTGCTTGTTTCCTAACAGCGTGAGAGTCTCAAATGAACTTGGAGCTGGTAATTCGCAGCGTGCTAAATATGCAGTGAAAGTTGTTTCAGTGACATCTATCTCAATTGGAGTTATTGTCATGGCATTGGTTTTCGCAACAAGAGACTATTTCCCATACCTCTTCACCAACAGTGCTGCTGTGGCTTCTGAAACTACAAAACTTGCTATCTTGCTTGGAATCACCGTACTTCTTAACAGCCTTCAGCCTGTCTTATCCGGTAAGCACTAAAGGACTTGAGTAAAATTCCACAGATTAGCCAACTTTTTTTTGCAACGGAATAAATGCTTTTCTAGCCTCCTATATGTTAAAAAAAACTTCTTCTGTTGCTTTTCCTTTAATAAGGTGTTGCTGTTGGAGCTGGATGGCAAGCACTTGTAGCATACATCAACATTGGTTGCTACTATATAGTTGGATTACCGGCCGGTATAATCTTGGGATTCGTATTTAATTTTGGTGCAACGGTAAGCTAGCAGAAGTCAGAACTTAATATTACTCTTGTAGTTCTTGATTCACTCTGCAATTTCATTTCATTGGTCCTTTGTAATGGGGGCCATTTTGTTTTCCGTTCCCATCTAATGAGCACATATTAATTTTGTACCTTGCAGGGTATTTGGTCAGGGATGATCGGAGGAATCTGTTTGCAGACCATAATCTTGATCATAGTCACTTCAATAACTAACTGGAAAAAAGAAGTCAGTACAGCAACCAATAATAATATATACAAACTGCTGCTATATCTGCATCTCTCATTCTTTCATTTTTTTTTTTTTTTCCTTAGTTCATCAGCTGTTGATTCTAATTCTGAATTTGAAATGAATGGCAGGCTGAACAAGCTGAGAGCCGAGTTAGGAAATGGGGAGGATCAGCTGCAGAGAATTAATCCAAAATAAAAGCGGCGACAAGTTCATAATGGTGCCACCAGCAAGTGCTGCTTTTGTTGAGACAGTGACAGAACAACACATCACGTGCTGAGACAAAAGTTAAAGTCTTTTGAATCAAGGAAATAGATTAGATTTTAGCTACAATTTTTTTTTGGGGGTTACGTTGCCTGTCACCTTACGCTGAGTAATATCTGTAACTTGCTGATTCAGTTAGGGTGACATATCGATTTTGTTGCACTAAGGAATTGCTTTGCTTTTCTTTTTTGTACCCACTCCACTTGAATGCCATTTCTAAAATAAAATGGTTCAGGATCAATTTGCAATTCTGACATAGCCACAATGATGAACAGGTTGTCTGACATTTTAACTGGCTGCTATGCAATGGGTCAAATTTTTTATCATTAACTTGAATTTTTTATTCAATTTTTTTATCTAATAATCATGCGAATTTATATTAATTTAATTTTTAAGGATAACAATTTAAAAATAATTCATCAATCATTTGAAATAAATGCAAGATATAAGAATTGTAAATTTTAATACCAATTCACTTTGTAGTGGTTTTTTTTTAAGAACCAATTCACTTTGTAGTTAGTTTTATCGTTATCAACAATCACATTTTTTTTTTATCTAAAAATAACTTTTTTTTCTGAATTATAATACAAAACGCATGCTAGATAAGGACAGAATATATTTTTTCATAAAATTATGACAATTTTAGAAGAGATGCTAATTCATATGACTTAAATACGCGCACTAAATATAATGGAATAATTTTTTTTTTTTTATATAAATCACACAATTTTCTAAGTTAGAACCTACAGTAATTATTGATCCATGGTTATATGTGGGCTTTTCGGGCCTTTCAGCACTGTAAACGACGTCGTATGGTCGTCAATGCATGAGACGTTATCCTCTTCGGGGCTTCATTTCTTTCACTCACTGCCACTACAACTGTATACTGACGTCCGAAGAGGAATGAATTAGCTGAAACAAGAACAAAGAAAAATTGAAACTCTGAATTTTTTCTTTTTGAAAAAAAATGTCAATTTCGATATCGTCTCTGACTTCCTCTTTATCTTCACTTTCATTCTCTTCTCAAATTTCTCAGAAACCAAACTCTCTCTCATTTTCCAAATCAAAATCCCTTTCCCTCTCCTCCTCTACACCTGCTTCCATTCGAATATCGGCCGCCGCCATCGCAGAACCTGAGACTGCCGACCTCAAGAAATTAGTTAAATCCAGGCTTCCTGGTGGTTTCGCTGCCCAGCCTATCTTCGGCACCGGCCGTCGTAAATGCGCCATTGCTCGTGTCGTTCTTCAAGAAGGCGCCGGCAAAGTTATTATCAATTACCGTGATGCCAAGGTTCTCTTTTTTTTCTTGTTTTATAAGGCTATTGAGCTTGGAATTATGGTTGCTAGAGTTCAATTCTTTAAGCATTTTTTAAAAAGAAATGAAAGAATGCTCATGATTCATTCGAAACAAACCTAATAATAATTAAGTGCTGTAACTAATGCCTGCAGCACATAATTTGGACTAAATTGCAAAACAATGCACATTTTCCAGAAAATTTTGCAGATTTTGATTTCAAAATTAATTGGAATAGTTGTGTTTTATGTTCTTCTGTATGTGTTGTCGTGGCTGGGGTGCTTACTGAATAGGTTTTTACTTCAATTTGTGATTCACAGTGTGATAGGTATAATTCTGAAATAGTTCAAAACTGTTTGAAATAGTACAATTTGAAAGGCTGAACCATTTGTCTCTAATCAACATTAGCTCTTTAGCTATTCATTCATCTGAATTTGTGTTTCAAGTACTTATGTACTGTCGGTTAATTAAATCTATAAACTGTTTATGTTGCTTGTGCTACTTGAATTTATTGGTCTACTGATGACTGTCAACATTACAATGAACAGGCCCCTTGTGGTTCATTAGGAACTGAGTAATTTCGCGTGGATTTTAATGGTATATTTGTGCTTGTTTTCCAGCATGCTTGAAGAGAGATGGGATAAAATGGTTTGCCCAACTGATAGCTTGTAGTTATGAAATAGTTATTCACCCCTAATGTTGCCCTTTGCAGTGGTCACATCGGTTTCTCTTTTTATATTCCTTTTCAAAAACAAACATGCGGAAAGTAGATGCTGTCATTGTGTGAGTAATGTGTAGATCTTGATCCCTGCAGCTGAAGTGGTGCATGGAAAAAAAAAATTAGCTCTTAACTTGCTGCGCTACTGTTTTGTTTTCTTCCAGTGTGCTTTTAAATAGTGAGTCTACTTTATACCTACAAGCCTTTCATAGAGAGAAGGTCTCTCTTCTTCTTTATGCTTCTAAAATATGGCTAAAGTTTAGATGAACACCGCAGATGCCAAATTTCTCAAATACGATACATGATAATGGCATTTTGCATCCCTACTGCAACTTTTTCAGAGATGCTTTTGGGGCATATGATATGTCTGGCTCTTTCCAAGTGATTGCATTTTCTAATACTGTGTAGGAATATCTCCAAGGTAATCCATTATGGCTTCAATATGTGAAAGTGCCATTGGTTACTCTGGGATATGAGAGTAGCTATGATGTATTCGTCAAAGCTCATGGGGGTGGCCTCGCAGGTCAGGCACAGGCAATCTCACTTGGTATTGCTCGTGCATTGCTGAAGGTGAGTGAGAGCCACAGACCTCCTTTGAAAAAGGAAGGGCTTCTCACCAGGGACTCGAGGGTAGTTGAAAGGAAGAAGGTTGGTCTCAAAAAAGCTCGCAAGGCCCCGCAATTTTCCAAGCGTTGAAGTTGGATTTTTTGTTGTACCTTAATTTCCAGCTTTTCTTTGTAAACTGGTCTGTGCATCTAAGAAAGTTTAGTTCTTATTTTTTCAGATATCGCATTTTCTAACCCCCTAGTATAAATTTTTTCCTCGTGTGTTATTGAAACTTTTGTTGTTTTGTGTTTCGAGGATGTCCATTACCATATGCTTTTTAATGATTACTCAGAAATGGACCAATTCAAATGGTACCATTTATGGATTCAGCTGCTTTTTCTTGATCGTTATAATTTTTTCTTGAGTTCAACGTTCTAGCATTTGGTAAGAAGTACAACCCAACCAAAGCCAAGCGAAGCCAAGAGCTAAGGCTTTGTTTTTGATTGCCTAATGAAATTAACCCTGCTGTTCAAAATACAACGTTGGATTTGTTTATATTTAGTAAAAGTTAGTTTGAGAGTGTGATGGTGCAAATAAATGAAAATATGAGCTTAAATATAAAATTAATAAATAATATTATATAGACAAATTGGTTTTGTCCATACCCTACACTATGAATTTAATAAGCCATCTACTTTATGCTTAATCATTCTCGACAACATTTGCATTCCTTGTATTTTATTTATATGCATATATAATTTTCAAATTATGCACTTTAAAGGGAAAAAGTTTGGTAAAATGTTGTCTTTTATGAGTTTCATGCATCGTTGGCAATTCTCCTTATAGTTACTTACATGAAGCAGGTCCATCCACCTTTCTTATCAAACTAGCATAACGTCTCACATTCCATGATTTTCCTTACCAATATTTCATAGTGTATGGTCTCTAATCAGGTCGTCTTCGCGACAATCAATTTTTTTTTTAAGAAAAAAAAGACTCAAGGACTGTATAGTGACCAAAATTATAAACTTTATAATATAAGTAGACAATTGTTTATTGTTTTTTTTTAACAACACAATTGTTTATTGTTTGTTCAAATTAAAACTATCGTTTACTGTACAATATTTTATCCTGGCTAATATGTATTGGGGAACACATGCATCGCACCCACGTATAAGTTTTGAATTCTTTTTATTATTTAGAACTTTGATGTATCATTTTTGTTTATTTTTTTATTTTTGGTTTTGGTTAATTGTTGTATCATTCGATTATTTTAAGTTAAAGTGATCAATTTATGGAGTGTACGCAATCTGGAAATTGGAAACGTTAGTCTTCAATTTAGCCAACGCTTTAAAGCCACGTACTTTGTCCGAATGCAATCACGCAAGTCCTGCAGCTGATCCTATATTGAAATTAACCATTTTTTCCCTTAGTCAGTGTTGTTCTGTCGGTTTAATGAATCATTTTTTTATCCAACAAAAAAAAAGTGTTGTTCTGTCGGGTTAATGAATCATGATTAGTTACAGTCAAACAAACATCTTAGCAATGATATCATTGTTCCTCGAACTGTGCAATTTTCTTTCATCTTCGTCAACTTTAATTTTCTTGCTTGCTCAAGAAAAAAAAATTTTGATTTTCTTGCTATAATATTTATTTTTTCACTGCAAATTTTAATTTAAACTAAACTCATGATAAATTCATATAAAATACATATGTATTATACTTTTGTGAATCCTACTATATGTTAGTATAAATTCACTTGTATTATATTTTATTTTTATATTAATAAAAAATTACTTTTAATGGACAATAATAAAGCTTGAAATATTTAAATTTATGATAATAATTTATTAATTAATTATATCGCAATAATTTAGTTTAAAAATAAATAATATAAAATTTTTTAGGTAAAAAAATTAAAATACAAATATGCATTTGGAGATTACATGAATATTTACTTTAATTTGACATTGAATACATAATATATCATAGTGTCACAAAAATTAAAAATTTAATTTTATTTTATTAGGTATAATTATATGTACAAATAACTATATAACCCTCTTTTAGAAAGACTAATGAATTATAATTATTCCAATCAAACTCATTTATCTAAAACTAAAATATGGGTAAAGTTGAAAAAAAAATTATTAATAATCTAAAAACATCATTTGGCGCGGAACAAAATTTATTTTTTTAGAATGATAATTGGAATGGAATGGAGGGAGTGTTAATTATTTATTGGCATAAGCATTATTTGTTAATTTATCCACTCAATTCATAAAACCACTACATAAATTCCTCAATTCATTGAAAAAAAATTATTAACATTTTTAACGCTATAATAGATGTATTTCAAAAAAAAATTTACTCTCTCTATTACTTTTTAATTGTTATTTTTAAAAAAATGTAAAATTTCATTTAATTGTTATTTTTGAAAAAATATGAAATTTCATTTAATTGTTACTTTTATATAATCAATAAAATGATAATTATTTTTTCTCAATTTTGCCATTATCATTATCAATATAAAGTAACTAATGCTCAATACAACTTCAAACTTCAGAGTTATTTATGAATTTAATTTTTAATCTTTCAAAAATTAAGGGTATTTTAGTCTCTTTACTTATTTTTCTCCTAAAATTAAGACTAATTAATTGTTTCTTAATCCAAGTGAAACTCCCAAAAGCGACAATTAAAAAGAAACGGAGGGAGTATAATAGATGTTAAATTTAGAGCTATCATAGATATATTAATTCATTATTTATTACTAGGTACACGAGAAAAAATATTTATATTTATTAGATATATTAACAGTAATAACTAAATCAAGATTAATTTAGTTATTTTTAATTTAATTTTCTTAATATAAATACATATATGTGAATAAAAAATTATACTTAAAGCATCTCTAATCTACTTTTTATTTAACATAAGCTCTTTTATTATAAAGAATGATCATAAAAAATAGAATTCAAACTCACTTTCTAAATCTAAATTATAGGTTACATGTAGAGAGTTAAATCACTTTCTATATAAAGGGTAATTAGTACACGTCAGTGTTTTATACATATCATTGTTTTCTATTGATTTTTTTTTATAGAGTGCCCTGAATAGAAAAAAAGAAGGAAAAAAATTAAAATTAAATGCTTATATGATAAAATAAAATGAAGAGTGAAATATAGAAAAAGTATTGGATTTAAATAAAATTATTTACTTTTTATATTTTAAGATGCTCTTTATTTTTAAGGACCACCATTGAAAATGTTCTTAAGGAATAAAGTTAATATTTATTTAATTTTTGTTATTGATTAACCTTTATGACATAAATACAAATATTTTTTTACCAAACACAAACACATACATGTATTGAAAAAGGACTCTAATTGATAATAAATAAGGGATATTTATATAAATGTATCAAAAACTAAAAAAAACTTTCAAAAATATTGTTGATTTAAAAAAATTTTAAAAATATTTTTTTAAACTTTTTTCTTTCAAATATAACCTACTCCCTTTATCATTAGAGTTGTTTTTTTTTTCAGCATTTTATTTGTTTTCTTTTTTTAATAATTTTTTATACTGTTTTTATTTATTTATTCTTAATATTTTTTTTTACTGTCTTCATCTATTTTTTTCTCAATATTTTTTTGCACAATATTTTTTTCTACTGTCTTCATTTTTTCAACAT
>CATIWM010269503.1:0-41172 GCA_949671775.1 Mallotus repandus
TATTAGTATCAATAATAAAAATAATAATTTATTTGATATATTTCATAATTTTTTGCTATTTTTACTAAAAAATAATTATTGAATACTATGGGTAATTTTTACTTTAATTAGTTTAATTTCTAAATTCTAAATAATTATAAAAAAATAATTACTGGAGACTATAGGTATTTTTTTGTTTAATTAGATTAATTTTTATATTCTAAATAATAGTAAGTTTTAAAATTAAAAAAATGTTATTTAGAATAAACAAATCAAATAAAATTAAATATCTTTCAAAAATAACAAATAGATAAAAGAATTATAGAAAAAATAAAAAAAGAAAAATATGAACACGCTAAACGCCGAAGTTCTAAGCCACCTTTCAAAAATAGACCAACTTCATGCCATATTTGAAAATGAAGAAAACATTTGTGAAAGAAAATAAATGCACGAGCCACAAACGAAAATATTCCTGTTGACCAACCCATACAGTGAAATTTCCACATTAATTTATAGTAGGCCTAATCTCTACCAAATACTTTTAATTCATCTAAAAAAAACAATTTATAAATGGACATAACAACCAATTTTAGGGCCCATTTTTTTTCAATAATTAAGTTACACATAACAATAATTATATTGCTCCATTCTATAATTTTTTTTATAACAAATGCTGGTGCAAAATCTTCATTAGAAAACTATGACATATAGACATAACTTCATCCGGATGACCATAACTTCACCGGATTTTCATTCAAAAAAATGAAAACTTTTAAGTTTTCAACCACAATCAATCCCAAATATAATTTTTAACACAAAAACTCACAAACCCAATAGTTCAATACAATTCTAAATTCATGAATTGTGGCTCTGATAACACATGTTAGCATTTCTCTATGAGTTGCAAGCATCAAACTGTAGAAATTCAATATCATAATAGAATTTAGATGTAAACATATATATGCAACAAGAGAGTAATTCATGAATAAAGAACACATATTTTTAATAGAGAATAAAAAATAAAACTTATTTTAGGATCCATGAGCTTCTGCAAGGAAAAAGAGCAACAAAGTGACTTATTGTACTAAGAACTTCATTCCCTTCAACCCAAGCTCTCAATGATGGTGTTGTGTATTATCTCC
Organism: Mallotus repandus; assembly: GCA_949671775.1. NCBI lineage: Eukaryota > Viridiplantae > Streptophyta > Magnoliopsida > Malpighiales > Euphorbiaceae > Mallotus > Mallotus repandus. Next base: position 1,122 of record CATIWM010269503.1, read on the forward strand.
TTAATCTCCTTCTCTTTTTACTGAATAAAGGAGACAAGAATTAAAATAATTGGGTTAGGTTGTAGGGATGAGACCTTAGCCCAACATTTATTTAGCGGTCCAATGGGCTCTAACCATCATAAGCCCACTAAATTCTAAGGCCCACACTTAAATGAGAGCAAGCTAACTTCATAATAATTAGAGTCTAATCCAATTTTATATAAATTGTTTAATTTTGTTATGTAACCCACGACTAATAGAGCCTATAATTATATTTTACAATAATAGTAACCTGCGATTGAGCGACAAGACGGAGGGAGGAGAAAGAGAGGTAAGCTGGTTGAACAAGTGTACACTGAAGGAGAGTTATGGTGAGTCTGTAAGGGGTAGCGCATGGTGAAATAAAGGTGGATTGCTTGGTGGGTGACGAGCATAGAGGAACTGATGAGGAAAATGGTGAAGGAGAGAAATTTGAAGAGTATAAAGGATTTTAGTTGATGAATAGACGTGCAGAGTTTTTGTTTGTATTTGATAGGGATAGGTTTTTTATTTTGTAACGTTGATTGGGAGGGTTTTTGGAAAGAGGAATCTTTGAACTATGAAAGTCAACAATCCATCGGCTATTAAAGGTGAAAGTTCAACTTTGCCCCTGCCATGTCAGTATTCCTAACGGTGTTACATGAAAATGTTGTTATTTGCTAACGGTGTAAACTACATGGTACCTCTTTGTTACGAAATAAACCACAACCCTCTATCTGAAAAATGGGTCAAACCACAGGGGGGTACTTAAATATATTTTTCCCAAAAAAGAATATGCATTTTAAGATTTTAACAATCAATTTAAAAATAAGGATTTGATTAACTAAAAATAAAAATTGTAAGGATTTAAGTATAATTTAAAAATATAGGATTCAATTATATAATTTGTAAGGACTAAATTAGATATAGTATTAAATACAGGAACTAAAATGTTGACGAAGGATTCAATGTATAAAAAATAAAAGTATTAGGACTCAATAAAAAAATAAAAATCTAGGAATCAAATAGAGCAAAATTAAAAGATAGGGATTCAATGAAAAAAAACTCAAAAAGCTAAGGGACTAAAAATAGGGTTTTCCATAATTTAAAGGGAAAAAAAAAGAAGTTTGGGCTCAGCTGTCCAACTCGCCCGTGGGCCTTTTGCTTTTGTTTTTTAAATAATTGAAAAAGGCTCATTATCGGGCTAAAAGCCTTTTTGGAACATGTATAGCCTTCATCGCGCTCCCTCCCCACGACTCGACGCAGAAGAGATTCCTTACTCATGTTTAAAATATTATATTCAATCGTTAAATTATATATATATATATATATCATTATAAATTAGACTGATAAGTATAATACAATTAGAATTGATAAATAAATTTTTTACAAAAATTACAATCACATTATATAAAGGTGGTTACGGCCAGTTTGGAATCAGAATAGGACCGAAATTAGTCCAATTAAATTTGAGACTAGAACCAACCTCTAACTGGTCCAGAACAAGAGAGGGTCAGTTCCTCTCCACTGTTGGTTTTTATTTTACACTAAAAGACTTTAAAAATAAAAATAAAATGATTATTGAACCGATCGAACCGGCCAAATTGTGAACCAAATTAATGAACTAACTGAACTAAAACTGCAAAATAAAACCGGCCTGAAACCAAAAGGTATCTTGTTCCAATCCGATTCCACTAAAAGTAAAATCGTGAATTTAACAGTTTCAAACCGAAACACATAAACCATGGCTATCCCTAACTGAAAATTCAAACTGAACAAAAAATGATGTACAAGTTGTGTCAAGATTCATGTTTGGCTGTATAAAGGCAATTAAACAATGATGCAAATTAATAGAAATTGAATTTGTTTTTTATCTAACGAATAACTCTTATCATATTGAATTTCCATGACATTATGAATTTTAATTCTACTAGTGTGAAATAGGTATAATTGAGTAAAAATTGTAAGAATTGGAATATCTAAACTTACTTTCTTATCTAATATTTTTTTTTTTAATTGAAAGTTTATATGATCTTAGTTTTGGTTGATTGCATAAAAGGAGCAGTCTTTTCCTTTTAAATCGACGATAATAAAAATTGAACATTTCACCTCAAAACGTCATCGAACAAAATTATCATTCGACTATTATCTCACTAGTCTAATCACATGCTTTTGGCCAACGCTAAAGATCTTTTTAATATAATTACTTTTGATATTGGAAAATGGGTAGACAGTAATTATGAAGAGTAAAATAATGTTCATATCTAATCACATGTTAGCTAGTACTATTAATTAGCTAATACTATTAATTAACCAAGTACGTTTGAATCTCATTTTGAGTTTGTCTGCATTTTATCAGGAACTTGCATACACATCGATCATCATCATGCACAAGTGTAGCCAAGACAAACGGGATTCTGGGGGAGGTGTGTGATTGGTGGAAATTGCAAAACTTCTGAAAGCATCAACTTTTGAAGCTGTCGTCTCTTGAAAACTCTACATCTTCGCACGTTGCAAATTGATTTTGATAGACATGAATAGTCCTCTCTAGCTGGGACACTCTTTATTGCTGCTATATCCACATTTTGACTTACAAATATAGACTGACTTTATAATGTACATGAAAATAACACTTAAAAATTGGGGTGTGTAGGAATCAAATTCCAAATCGAAAATCAACAATTTTAATTTGGTTCAGTTCATGTTTTTTCAAAATTAAAAAATTTGGTTTAAACCGAGTTAACCAAAATAATAATATATAAACGTACAAAGGAACAAATAAAATTATAAAAAAATTTCACTTATTATTATAAAAAAATTAGATAATTTAATCATTTCTTAATAAAAATTAAATTAAATTAATTAAAATATAATTCTTATTTAATTGAAAATATATTTCCTATTCTAATTAGATTAACTTTATTTTATCTCTAATAAAAATTAAATTAATTAAAATATAATTATAATTTAATTGAAAATATATTTTCTATTTTAATTAGGTTAACTTCTATTTTATCTCTAATAAAATAAAATTAATTCTAATTTAATTAAAAGTATATTTCCTACTCTAATTAGGTAAACTTCCATTTTATCTCTAATATAAATTAAATTATTTAAAATATAATTCTAATTTAATTGAAAGTATGTTTTCTAAATAAATTAGGTTAACTTCTATTTATCCTAAAAAATTAAATTAAATTTTAGTAGTAATTTTATTAAAAATATATATTTTTTCTATTTTAATTAGATTCACTTATATTTATCTAATATAAATCAAATTAAATAACATAATTTTATAAGTCTTACTATATTAAATTTAATAAATAAATAATTAAAATTTAATTAATTTTATAAAGATGATAATAAAATAGCAAAACAAATGGAGTCTGTCTGTAAGAGAATTGGATCCAAATTGATTTCTTTGGGGAGATTAGCCGCCCCTTCTTCTTCTTTCAGGCACCGCCGATTGGCCGCCCTAGCCACCATGGACATCCTGAGCCATAAGGAGATGTTTGCTCCTTCAAAACCTGTAACGAAAAAGATTTCCTACGCCAAAGCAGTATCCAGATCTACGATTTTGATAACTGATAATGCAACCACTTCAAACAAGGGCAGCTATGTTGCCATTAAAATCCACCATCAAATTTATGAACAACAACTGGCGCTTTGCCAACATGCCCTTATCGCTAGAATTATCCTTGCTAAAGGAGAGGCTTCATGGAAATTGTCTGAACTCAAGGAAAAACTCTGGAAACTATGGAGTCTTTCCTCTGATTGGAAACTCATCTCCTTAGGCCGAGGTTTCTTTCATGTGATCCTCAATTCAGCTATGGAGGAAAAATTAGTATGGGGTCGCAGATCAATTGCATTGAAGCCTAGCATTCTTTGCTTACAACCATGGACTCCAGACTTTGATCCTGCAGCACAAAAATCTACTACCACTCAAATCTGGGTTTGATTTTATAAATTACTATGGGAGTATTGGCATCCAAAACTTTTAGCTTCAATTGCACAAGGAATTGGCATTCCTTTAAAGATAGATAATGCCACTGTTAATGGCAAATTTAATCATTATGCTCGTATCTTAATTGATTTAGATTTATCTAAGTAATTACATGATACTCTTCTTGTCAAGAGAATTGGCAAAAGCTTTTTTATTAACGCTGTTTATGAGAAATTGCCCTCTTTCTATCATGTTTGCTATAATATTGGTCATACTCCTCAGGATTGCCGATTGGCCAAAGCATATGTTGTTCCTAAAAACAAACCAGATAAATTTGATGAACGAAACCAGCTTGATAAAGCTGATGAATGACTCAAAATATGGAGGCCGAAATCTACTCTTACTGATGTTCCTATTTCTAATGCCTTTAATACTTTGCAAACTGCAGTTGATGTGGTTTCAAATGCTAACCAGCAGCACCTTGATGGAATGAAAGAAAATCAAAATATTTTGCAGCCATCAATGATAGAAAATAATGTTGTTGTTCAGACGAAGGAGCAGCAATTCAATTAGACCGAGTTGCTCGATTAAACAGATGCAATTGTTGTGGCTTACAATCCTAATGTTCCCATCCAGCTTGTTTCTATAATGCCTTCAGGTGCCAATCCTATCGTTTCAGATCATGATACGTAAGCCCAAGATGATTCAAAGGATTTCGAATTTAATGATAATCAGTCTGCTAAGGACACACTTTTGACAGACTAGCGTACATGCTCTGCCATACAAAGAGATTTGAATCATGATAAACACATGAATCCTATTGCTCTTGATTTGATTCCATCTTCTGATCATATTGATGCTTCTGCTCCAGTGGACAGGGATGCCACTTCTCCTCATGATGATGTAGGTCCTCAACCCATTTTAGCTATCAATGGCCCTCCTTCTATAGACACATTCAATGATGTCATTATTCATGCCAAGTCTAATGTTGTCCGTCAAGCTGTGGCCACAGTTTCATCTGTCAATGAGGATAAAAATCTCTCTAAGGCTGGGGACTCTTGGGCTAATATTATGGATTCTGAAGAATAGTGGACTACGGTGCAACGCAAAAAATCCTATTCCAAACAAAAATATAAGGTTACTCTGTCTAGAAGCATTTCTAAGCCTCCTTTGAAGCTTGATTTATAAAGGGTTTCAAGGCTCAGTGTTTCACCATTTTTTTTATTTTGCTTGTTATTCTGCTATTTTTTTTATGTTTATAGCAGAATAGTCCTTTTTTGGTTTTCTTAGCTATGTTGGAGGCTTCTGCCTCTTTTTTTTTATTTTCTCTCTTTTCTCGGTCTTTGTATTTCTTTTTCTCTTCATTTTCAATAAATTTTAGACTTCAGAATGATTTTTGAATTCCAACCTTTTACTTAAAAAAAATTTATAAAATAATTTATTATGAAAATATTAACATAAAAAATGTTGAAAGATTGTTATGTTTAAATAAAAAATTTCTAAAGTATGTTGTGGACACCCTCAGTTTGATTGGCCCACAATGAAGGCCCAGTGATGAGCAAGTCTGGGATTTTGAATGTAAGAGGACTCGAAGCTTCATGTAAAATGAACTCGAAAGCATAAACCTAGCCCAAAACCTCTAACCAAAGCCAAACACCAAACCTAAAGCCCAAAGGCCTAAAAGGAAATAAGGAGGCTCAAGCCCATTTGCCCAGGACCAGACCAAGCCTGGTGAAGAGGCGATCACCCCTTCCCAAGGGACGTCGCCCCTTCAACCTAGGCTCGAAGAGGCAACACCTCTTCAGCAACTGACCTAACTTTACATTAAATGCATTTTATCCCCATACACTAAAAGTGGACCCACAGATCCCCAGCCTACAAATTTGGGTGTGAAAGGATGACTTTCAAAAGAGAGAAGGTGGGGAGAAGATAAGGAGGTAAGGAGAAATGATTAATGGAGGCTAGGTGGCACTATTTTTGAAGAATTGGGAAGAGAGAAAGATGAGAGATTAAGTAGGAGACTTGAGGGTCTGATTAAGAGGGGTTAGACACTAAGGAGAGAAGAGAGAATACAGAGAAGAAAAAAGAGAACACAAAAAAAAACACAACTTGAGAAAGAAAAAAAAGTGTAAAAAGAAGAGTTTGATCAAAGAAGAGTTCATTTTCTTGAAGGAAGAGGAAGCTTTCTTACATTCAAAGTATAAAAATATACAAACTAAGCTCTGAGGGCTCAGTTAAGAGCATCAAACACGGTTTATTCAGTAAGAATTGTTATTTTTAAGTTTTCTAAGTTCATATTGCTATAAAAACTCAATTTCTTGGTTTTGATCACATGTTTTTGGGGTTTTGATGTGTTGAATATTATATGAGACATGATTATATAAAATATTGATGTATTAGAAGTAGATTTATGTATAGTTTGCAAGAAATATGATTTACTTAGAATTCACGTAACAATGTGAATCGTAATGTTCTTGGTTAAGAGGCGACGTCCCTTTAAAGAGACGTCGCCCTTTAGCCAGGAGGCAATCGCCTCTTAGACAGGGATTCAAGACGCAACGCCTCTTCCCAAGGGACCGTCGCCTCTTCACCAGAATCTAGTAGGATTCTACTTTGTTTTTAGTATCCTTTTGGTATATATTCAGTATCTGATATGAACATGCTGCCTAACATTTTTAGTATTGCATGCGAATATTATATTGTTATATATATTTGAGTAAATAAACCATGTCTAAATAAATACTTGTGCCTGTTTTATGTAAATTTATTTATTTCCCCTTTGTATAAAAACTGTTTATTTTGAGATGAAACTAACTCGTGTTGGATGTAGGTTCCTTTGTGACTTCCACTCACTAAGTAATTAGTGAGTTAATTAGTTCTTAAGAGGTTTATTTGAATTCATTATCATTGTAATTATAGAAAGTGTTGTAATCCCTAATCCTTTCCCTATTTGTTTTGAATGTATGATTATAAATTCATTAGTATTTTCCTTGAACGCTAAAGTAATAAGCATGTAAATAGGACTAATGTGCAAATTTGAATATGAACATAAAATTAGAAGCATTTACAATCCACTCAATAATAAGGAAATAATCAAATAATAAAAGGTAATAAAATATGAAACACACACGGAGGCCAACTGCAAGGTTGAGTGGGTATTCCAAAGCCTATACCCAGTTTTCGAACCCAATCTCTGATGACGACTTCTGGGTACCCTTGTGGAATCTAGTTACTGTAAAGTGTGTCCCAATTTTCATTAGGGTGGTGACTCCATCTCCAATATGGGCCCCCAACCCATTTTTGTATTTCCTAGCAGACCCTGAGCTTGCACGGTGCCATGGTCGCCAAACACTTAGGTATACGCTAAACCCCGCCACCTACAGTGGTGACTCCACTAAGGATAGAGAAACTGATTCTTGTGTTTTATAATTTATCATCCTTGAGTATTTCCTATTTCCTTTGCATTTTACTGCATTCACTACACATTTCACATAATAAGCGCACAAGTCTTAAATAACCCGACAATAATCTTTGCTTCGTTGCCTATGTTTCATTCAAACCCAGTGGTGAAGTATTTGATTATTGTCACTCACGGCACGTACTATCCCCGTCGCATGGACCCTTGAGTGGGGAGACGCAAATGGATGTATATAACTGTAGGAGCTGTAGCTAACTACCCTCGACTAAGCTCAGGTAATGACTTAGCAATATCCACTCAGGTTTTTCCTAATTGTATGTGTTTTATGCAATATAACAATTCTTGCAATAAAATCCAAGCCCATTACAAATGGATTATATTAAGTTGGGCCTTTTATGCCCACTATGGCCTGTTTGTACATGGCCCGTGCCAAGATAGGCCTTTCATGCCCATTACGGCCCATGGAATATGGATTTTGGTTTTATTATAAAGAATTACTACTTGCCTACCTCGTCTTGAGAGATTTGATATGTCCATCTATTTTGATGTCCCCTGTTAATAATCGAAACCAGGCCAACAATCCTAGGAAAAGGAACTCACCATTGAATACGCGTATGGGAGAAATAAGGGTGGAGATACCGCTTGAAGAGCTTTATCTTGTTATGTGTTATATGTGAGTGAATGATTATTTTCCTTCTAAAATAATTAAGTAAACCTGCATATCATGCATACATGCCATGCATGTTTTTAATCTGTGGTGATTGCAGATATAGATTCAAACCAATCATCCATTTGGACTCGCTTTGACACTAGTCGTTTAGTCAGAATGTCAAAAGAAATAGCATCACCAAGTTTTTATCCAGAACAGTTTAAGGCAGAAATGGCTGAATAGACCAAAGCTATTATGAGAGAGATGATGGCAGAAATGAGAAGAGAGGCTAGACGAGAACCACCACTGCCTCAACGTCGCCCATTCGATCTTGATGTTGAGAATCCAGGGAGGCAAGAAATAGAAGATGATAGAGAAACTCTATTGGCTAAGCCAATAATCTGACCAAGGATGGATGCTCCAGAGAATATAAAAAAGTCAGACTGTGCTAAAGACCTTGTTAAAACCATGGCGCAGATGCAGATGCAGATGAAAGAAAAAGGAATAGATGCTCCCTTTGATTATACTGATCTAGATTTGCATAAGGGTGATGATCATCTGCCACGAAAATTTAAGTTCCCTGATATAAAGAGGTATGTAGGGACCAACGATCCTCACCTACACTTGAAATAATATGTGACCTACATGAGTGCAACAAAGTTGATAAATGCTCAGATTGTCAAGCAATTCCCTTTGTCTTTAGATGGTGCTCCAATTAGCTGGTATTACACCTTGGAGTCATCTGTGCAAAGTGGCTAGAAAGAGCTTTATGTTGCATTCATCAAGCAATATGGTCTGAAAGCTCCAATGGAGGTCTCTAAGGGACCTGCAAAACACAAAGTAGAAGTTTAACGAGTCCTTTGTTGAATATCTGACAAGATGGAGAGGGAAGTTATCTTAAATGAAGCACAGGCCAATAGAATCAGATCAATTGATGATAGTAATAGAGGGTTGTGTTCCGTTGCTTTTTAGGAAGTTGAGAGATTTAGGGATCAGAAATTTTGAGGAACTGCACAAGTTTGGCGTATAGAAAGAGTTAGATTTGGTGCAAAATAAGAAATTTTTCACCGGGAGACCCTTTGGTGGAGAAAGAACCGGATCCAACAATGGGATAGGTCCAAGCAACAACGTTCAAATCAATATTGTTCAACAACCTAGAGATTTTCTAATCTAGGGAGACCTCTATCCAAAGTTTTAGAAAAATTAATCAAAAATAACTTGCTACGACCTCTACCATAAAGACCACCATTCCCCAATGCTGACCCAAAATTGTATTACAAATACCACCAGAATATTGGACAAGACACCGATGGCTGTACTCATTTAAAACATGAGATCCAAGATCTTATTGACTCAGGCAAAATCACTGATCCTGAAAATAGAAAACCAAACACTGGAAACAACCCCTTACCCAACTACATAAACATACCACCACCAAATCAATCCATACTCATGATAAACACCTATTTAACTAAGGAGCAAGTCTTGAACTCTTTTGTTGACACCACACCCGCACCATAAAAACCTGAGCCAAAATGCCTGAGTCTAAGAAAATAGCCTATTGAGTTCAATGTGAGCATCCTAGCCATATGGAGCTCTGACGATAAAGAGGGGGGAGCTCTTGATTTGTGGGAAAATGAGAAAAGAAAACAAATCCCACCAGTTGAAAAAACTTAAGGAAAAAAAGGGAGGAATGAAATTTGCTGAGTCTGAAAAAAGGCAAATAGACTCAAAAGAAGAATCAAGGAAAGTGGAAGAAGAATAAAAAAAAGCGGAGGAAGGAGCCGCGGAAGATGTTGAAGCCAAAAAAGATGAAACAACTCTTGTTAGTGTTTGGGAGTTACTCATGAACTCCAAAGCCCATAGGGAGGCACTAGTTCTGACTTTGGATGATAAAAGGATTCCATTAAACTACACTCCCGAATAGATGGTCTGTTCAATGACAGAAAGCCCCCCTAGAGCAGTAATATTTACAAATGAAGATTTGCCATTAGAGGGGAGGGATCACTACAAGGCCTTATTTATTAAGGCAGAAGTCAAAAGAAAATTAACTTGATGCATGATGGTGGATAACGGGTCCACCATCAATGTGTGTCCTTTAAAAATTCTGTTAAAGCTGGGATTAACTGAAGCTGATCTCAAGCCATCTGAGGTGGTCATTAAGGCCTACGATGATACAAAAAGGCCTGTAGTAGGAACCTTTAGAGCTCTTGTCAAGACAGGTTCTATTAAATCTTGGGTCAATTTACATGTGTTGGACATCTCGGTCATGTTTACTATTCTATTAGGAAGGCCATGGTTTCATCCTCTGGGAGGAGTTCCTTTGACTGTTCTCCAGAAAATTAAGTTTCCACTCGAAGGGAAGGTTGTAACCATCTTAGCAGAGACTGAAGCCGCAGTTGCTACTCTCAAGTTGGCTCCTAATGAGATCCCAGTCAGTCTGAGTTTTAAGGTCTGTATGATCTATAAAGATGAGCTAAACCCGAAGATAGTCAATATGATAAAGAGCATGAATTTATGCCCGGACTAGGACTGGGGAAGAATCAGCAGGGTACATCGAGCTTTGTTGACCCAAAAGTCCCTGTTTTAAAGCATGGGTTAGGCTATCAAGAGACTGAAAAGTTCAAGGCTAAGGCTAAAAAGAAAAAGGGATTATGGGAGACTTTTGAGGGAGAAGGTGCTAGTTATCCGTACCAAGGAGCTCCTGAACCATTAATGATTACTGAGAAACTGGTCCCCAGTTTCAAACTGAATAAGTGAACGGGACTAGTCAAGTTGCTATGGAGGAGCCAATGGTAAAAGAATTAGTGCTATCTCTGGAACCTGAGGAGGATGTCCTTGCAGCAGAATTAAAGGACATGGCCAACTAGGAAAAGGAACGTGACTTTGAATCCTATGTGTTGGATTCCATCATGGATGCTTTCTATGATGATATTGACATTTCTCTTTATAACCTGTTTGAACCTGACAATGTTTTCTTTTCTAAAACTAATGCAATAGAATCTAACTTTGCTTATTTGTGTGACATTCTTCCTAATGGTTATACTGTGTGTGACATTCTTCCTAATGGTTATACTGTGTGTGACAATCATTTCATGCATATGTTCAACATTAATTCTGTGCAAACCAAATCATTTAATTTAGGCACATGCGATAATCCTAAAAATATACTTCTTACTTCTGTTTTAACTCTTGATGACAGAGAAAAAAATGAAAGAAACACTAAAAAAAAGACATAAAGTATTCACTTGGGGTTATAAGGAAATGCCTGGGAATGACAGAGAGATTACAGAGCATAAAATCCCCACGTATTCTCAAGTTACACCAGTAAAATAAAAGAGGATAAGACTAAGGCCGGAATGGGCTCTCTTGATCAAGGATGAGGTGGAAAAACAGCTAAAAGTGAAATTTTTAGAGGTGGTCGACGATACCTAGTGGTTGGCTAATATTGTCCATGTTCCAAAGAAAGATGGAAGGGTCAGGATGTGTATGGACTATAGGGATCTAAATAAGGCCTGCCCAAAGGATAATTTTCCCTTACGACATATTGACACCTTAGTCAATAGTGAGGCTTCTAGCGCCATGTACTATTTTATGGATGGTTTCTCGGGATACAATCAGATTATGATGGTAGTGATAAATAAGCTAAAGACTTCATTCACCACTGAATGAGGTGTCTATTGCTATTTGGTCATGCCATTTGGTTTGAAGAATGCAGGAGCCACTTATCAGAGGATGGCTACCACATTGCTACATGACATGGTTCACAAGGAGATTGAGATATATGTGGACAACATGATGGTGAAGTCTCTAATGCGAGAAGGACATTTCGAAGCTCTTAACAAGTTCCTAGCTAAAGCAGAAAAATATAACCTCAAGCTTAATCTGAAGAAGTGTGTTTTCAGAGTAACATCTAAGAAGTTGTTACCGAGACTCAGTAAGATGTCGATTCTCTACTTCACCATTGAGAGAGAGGCAACAGGTGCAATGTTAGCTCAAGAAGGTGACAGAAAGGTCAAGCATGTGGTCTATTACCTGAGCAAGAAGCTTCTACCATACAAGTTTAACTACAGTCTCGTAGAGAAATCATGTCTAGCAGTGATTTAGGCGACCAAGAAGCTTCGACATTACTTCCAATCCTACAAGGTTCAAGCAATTTCAAAGCATGATCACTCAGATACCTCCAGCAAACTTCGTCACTTACAGGAAAATTGGCCAGATGGTTGGTTTTGCTTATGGACATTTATATAGATTATATGGCAAAGAAAGTGGTAAAAGGAAGGGTGGTGGTAGATTTCTTGGCTCAGAATCCATTGGGTGACGGATAGGAGTGGGAGTTAGAGTTTCTAGATGAACACTTGGGCAATCAAAATCCAAATATGAAAAATGTACTTCGATGGAGCCATCAATATTAAAGGAGTAGGTATATGTGTAATTCTAGTCTCACCAGAAGGAGAAATGATCCCAATGGCGAAAAGAATAGAATTAAAGGTCACCAATAATCAAGTAGAGTATGAGGCCTGGATTTATTATTTGGAAGCTCTCCGGATCATGGGGACAAATGAGATCACAGTATATAGAGACTAGATGTTAGTGGTAAAATAGATCTTCAAATAATGGGAAGTCAAAGAGGATAAGTTGAAGTTGTATTGGGATTATGCGATTACTGTCTTATTATCCTTCGTTTAGTGCAAGTTTGCACATTTACCACAGGAAGAAAATCAAACAGCAAATGCCTTAACCACCTTGGCTTCAGCATGGGAAGGAGAGAAATAAACAGCAGTCAAACCTCTCATTCTGGTAAAATTTTGAACCCCTTATCATGAAAAGATCAGGATAATGCCAATTGACCCATAGAGAAACCTTAGTTTTTGGATTTACAGTAGTATTTGAAAATGGGGCGATTCCCTGATGATGCTAACAGAAAGGAAAGGATGTCCCTGAGAATGCTATCCTAGCAGTTCATCAGCCATAACAGAATGTTGTGTAAAAGAATGTCGACAGGAGTACACCTCAGATGTGTTGATAAGGCTGAGGCTCAAAAGATTATGAAAGCGGTTCACGAAGGTGTATGCAGACCGCACATGAACGGGATAGTTTTAGCTAAGAAAATAACTCGTCAAGGTTATTTCTAGCTAACCATGGAAGCAAATTATGTGAAATATGTAAAGAAATACTATAACTGTCAAGTATATGTTGATGTAAGCCATTTATCTTTTATGAAACTTCAAAGGTTGACTTCTCCTTGGCCGTTCATAGCTTAGGGAATCGATATCATCAGGGAAGTGAGGCCAAAAGCATCCAACAGGCGTCGGTACATTGTGGTAGTAAACGATTACTTTTCTAAATGGGTCGAAGCAGAATCATTCACCAAAGTTGGGTCAAAACAGATGGCAAGATTTATAGAGAAGAATATAATCTTCCGATATGGGTTGTCACATCACATAATCTCTGACAATTATGTTCAATTTAGAGCTGAGACAGCTACTTTGTTGGAGGAATACAAAATTAAACATCATAAGTCTCCTTCATATCGACCACAAGCTAATGGGGCTGTAGAAGCCGTGAACAAGAATGTCAAAAGGATTTTAGCCAAAACACTGGAGAATCACAAAGATTGGGCTTATTACCTATAATTCGCACTATGGGGATATAGAACCACCGCTAGGACTTCAACCGGAGCTACTCCGTATTCTCTTGTGTATGGATGTGAAGCGGTATTGCTGGTGGAGGTGGAAATCCAATCACTAAGGGTTTTTTAGAGTCTAAAATCCTTGAGTATCAATGGGTAGAGAGTTGGCTCGCACAACTGACATTGTTAGATGGGAAAAGAATGAAGGCCATGTATCACTCACAGCTATATCAGAAAAGAATTGCTCAGGCTTACAATAAAAAGACTAAGCCAGGGAAGGTTAAAGAGGGTGATTTGGTCTTAAAGTTGACTAGGTTGATTATGACAAATCCACGAGGAAGGTCTGTATTTGATCAAAAAGCTATTCACTAAGGGTGCTGCTATCATATCCGACTTAGAAGGGAATGAGTTCAGAGAGCCCATTAACCTAGACAAGCTAAGAAATATTTTTTGTAAAGTCTTGCTAGAGAGAAAACCTCAAAAGAAGTTGCCTAGGCAAAAGTTAGAGACTTAAAAAATTAAAAATTAAAAAGTCCTACTGGCTTGAAAACCTCGAAAGAGGCAATCCAGGCAAAAATTAAGAACATGTAAAAGGAGAGAGAGAGCAAAAAATAGTTAATTGGAAAACTTGCAAGGGCAAGCCAATTAGCGACAAGAGATATGTAAGAAGCGAAAAATGTATAGTCGCTTTGTGCTCAGATCAGATGGAATGGATTGCCTTCATTATTGTTGAACGTTGCATTAAATGCTTATTACACATTGTTTAACTAAAATGGAAATTCCATTTAACAAAAAGCGATAAAGATTAAATTACATAAGCTAATTTTGTCTTCTTCTCTTTTAAACCCCCTGGGCACTCGTTGTCTGTAACACCCTCATTCTTCTGTTAATAATAAATTCATCCATTTTTATTTCTTACAATTGAACTCATGTATTACATTGGTCGTCAGTTGACTGATCTCCATTATAGTCAATATGCCTCTGAATGGTCCTCCGAAGCCAGCTGGCAGCTAAGTTATCTAAAAAATTCTAGGTGAGAGGCCCTGGCTCAAACTCATACACCAGCTCAAGAATTGATTATTTATGTCCATACTACCTATAAAGCCGAGTCAGATTGTAGAAGGTGGCAAAATGAAGGTCAGCTACGGGAACACAGTTAGCGTAAGACCAGACGGTCACATGTTGCAACCTCCACTAAAGGCACATCCACTAGATCAAAGTATCAGGGAAAGTGAATAACCAACTCTGAACATCTACTGGAATAGGGTGGAGTCTTCGAGTGCGATAATGTTTTGCTTTGTAATGTGTGATATCTCTTGAAGGTTCAAGTAGCCTCAATTTCTCTTGAAACCATGTCTGTGTAGATTATAAATGTGGACAATAAAGAATTACAGAAGAACAGGGCAGTAAATGAAGAATGGAAAGAAAACAAACCTCTAGTGATGGAGGGCTTCCAGAGAAGCACCTGGTATGAACAAAGTTGTCTAATTCGGTGATTATTTTAGCCAGTATAAGAGAAAAAGGATTCAGGCCTACTTCTACTTGATTCGGAATATGCAAAATCTTAGAATCACCATTACCAGAAGTAAAAACGAGCATAAACTAAGCATACATACAAAAGGCCAATATTGGAGGCCAATATGCTTCCTTATTATCTACTGCCACTATCACTTCTAGAAGAGAGTCTGTCATAATCTCAATGTTAAGGACATGGTGCAGTGAAGAATGAGGTGAAAAGTTGAACATTCGAGCCATTTGATACTGCATAGAGTGCAAATCCGAAGTTTCAACAGAAGGAATTGCAATCTGACAAGCAAAATCTGTTTGAGAACCAAAGATAGCCTCAAACTCTTCTGGTAGGAGGTATAGCTCCACAGTGTTGAATCTGAAGACATTTTTCTGGGGATCCCAAAATTGAGCAAGAACATGAAGAAATGAGAAATTGATCTTCCTAGCATTTAAAAATTGAAAGACAGATAGATGACATAGCTCCAATTTAGACCATGATTTGCCATTCAAGCTTTTCAAAATTTTTTGCAACTGTTTCAAGCTTCTCTTGGTCATTTTAGGAGGTTTAGAGTGTGTTTCAGAGAAAGAAATAAGAGAAAATGATGGAGCTGGAATTTTAGTTTTTTAGAAGAAACTAGGAATTTTAAAGCTTCTACAGAGCCACTGAAGAGGCGATCGCCTCCTCGAGAGGTGACACCTTATTACAAAGAGGTGATTGCCTCTTGAGCAGACATTAAAAAGGCAATGCTCCTTGCCAAGAGATGATCGCTTCTCCACCAGAGAATAGGGGGAATCTTTGTGGAATATTTTATAGTTTCAATTGTAAATGTAGGATTTCAGCTGTATAGCAATTAATGCAATCAAGAAACATCAAATTTTTCTAAAATCAAGATTCAATGAATTAATTTTAAAATATTATATCTAAGCAAAATAAAATAAAAAAGTAAACAAAAAAAGAATTCCTAAACTTCAGAATTGACAGATGTATTGTTCTCAATAACTAAAAAGGGGCTCCTAGCCTAATGGGCATCTGAATCTGTGCCCTCAGAATCCTCACCCTCCGTGGCATCACCTCCCTCCTCAGCGTCCTCATCAATCTGGAGCACCTCGATTTGACGCTCGAGGGCAGTAATCCTCGCCTGGCTCGCCTAATCCCAATCCTGTTCAAGCAAACATGAGGTGAGTGAATCATGCAAGCATGCATACATATAGGAGTAGGAGGAATATTTACCCTTCATTGTTGTGTAATACCCAACATGTAATCCTTCTAGGCCTTAATGAATCAGTACATGTACTGGCCTAGCCCTAAAGGAATCTGTATATTTAATAAGCTAATCAGTACTAACAAAAGTATTAAGAATGACTGAGAAAATAAGACTACAGAAGAAATTTATATGAGTGGCACCAGTAGGGATGCAAGCAGGTGTCACATCCCCATCCAGAGTTAGGAACTGGCATGATAACTCTCCTGAAGTGACCCAACATCGAACCAAAGAATCTGGAGTGTGCACAAGACTACCGACCATTATATCAGAGATAGATACAGTGGGAGGTCTATGCTGCTCTGCTGTAGTCGAGGTACCCCTCTCCACCCTGATCTGGGCGAGGTCTCTTCGGTGGTCTCTCCCGAGTAGGGCTCCAACACGCAATGCAGGTCCAATAGCAGTAACCTGAAATCAAAGAATCACCTTAGAATGTGACAATTTGAAAAATGTGATCAAAGAATCAAACACATACCTGAGAGGTAGAGCCGACGTCCAGGGGGACTCACTGCAGGAGGTGGGTCCAAAAAAAATCTAGATACCAGCTCTTTGCCCATACAGTATGATTAGTAGCCAGCTCTCCAGCGACAGCCCAATCAAGCTCCTCACCC
Organism: Mallotus repandus; assembly: GCA_949671775.1. Taxonomy (NCBI): domain Eukaryota; kingdom Viridiplantae; phylum Streptophyta; class Magnoliopsida; order Malpighiales; family Euphorbiaceae; genus Mallotus; species Mallotus repandus. The sequence goes on from CATIWM010269503.1 coordinate 18,143, forward strand.
TCCAGCTCGTGCGTCCAGAAAAGGTGCCTGGGAGGAGACTTAGGAACGCGTAGTGCTCGGGGCCCATCGCTATAATTGTACACTCTCTCACTGAGATACCACACTCAATAACTAAGGCCCCGAAGTAGGACTCTCTGTAGGGATAGCTGCCTAGAATGGACCATATAAGGATTTCACCAGTTCTCTAGTCCCCATAGATCACTCTATATCTGTAAAAAAAGTAACAGGTAAGTGAATAGAATTAAAAGAATACTAAAAAAGAATTTTGGTTTGTTTTATGTACTGCTTCAAGAGTCAAGGAGTTCAGGCACTCCCGATGAACGTGCACTTGAGCTAGATGCCTCTTCAGTACACGGTTGGCACCCCACCTCCATATGGTTGGGAGATGATCCGCTACACCGGATATCCCAACAATCTGCTCTAACTCCAATCCCTAAACCTGCAAAGGAGAATTGTCAGTGAATGATGATAAGATCTTGCAAAATAAATCAAAAAGGGAAAGGAAATACCATAGTAGCGTGCCAGAAGCCATAAAACCTCTTCGCTTCACACACTACCTCATCTATGCTCCTATAGAGATATGCTAGAGCACAGCTGCCCCAGTCATAGGTGGCCACTAAATCCAAGTCCCGAAGCGACATAAAGAACATCACGTTTAGGGAACTAGCCATGTCAGCAAAGAGTGTAGTGCCAAAGAGGTAAATCAAGAAAGCCCGCACCACCTGGTTGATCTCTCAAGGGCTGGTAATCACCGCGGCTCTCTTTCGGGTATAGAAACTCTGGATCGAATCAAACTTAATTGTGTGAGTCCCTTTCATATCGGGAATCATATAGAGGAGACGTTTAATATAGGAAACAGTCTCCAGACTCATCCAATGTAGGATCCTATTAAAGGGAAAAGGGTTCCCGACACATGCAATCCCGATGATAGCAGCGAAGGAAACTAGATCCAGAGTCAGCTCTCTGAACTGGAGATGGAAAGTGTGAGTCGTGTCTAGCCACCTCTCCATCAGGGCATGAAGAAGTTGATAATTCATCTTCCCCTGCTCCTCTAGTAGAGAAAGAATTAAATCCTCGAATCTAGTATCCTGGATCCTGTCCTGCTGGTCATCCGTGAGCTCATTGTAGAAGACTCAAACTCCATGAAAGTTCCTGGCGCCCTTAAATGTGTGTGTGTCATGCTGTAAGAAAGAACCAGGGAGTAGAATCAGTATTATATTGTTTCAATATTCCTGGGTGTTAGTAATAAGTCAAAAATCAAAAAATAAAAATAGAAGAAACCTCTTTTGGTGAAGAGGTGACGCCTCTTTTCCAAGAGACGGTGCCTCTTTGCCAAGGGATGACGCCTCTTGGCCAAGGGGTAACACATCCCTTTGATAAAGGACGTGATCACTTTTTTACCAAGAGATGTCGTCTCCTTAAGGAGGCAATCGCCTCGTCGAAGAGGCAACACCTCTTCGCAGATTTTCTTAATTTTTATAAATATTAGCCTAATTTGATCCTATTTTTTTATCTTAATTGATAAATAAACATAAATGTGCTCTAACCCAGTATGATTTGCAGGATAAATGAGAAGTTTTGAATACTAACCTCTCCCAAAGCCAGAGAACAAATGTGACTCTTTAAATCCGCCAAAATGGGGATTGTGTCACCCTTCGTGAATCCATGGCTACGCGGAGGAGTAAGGATAGGAGAAATAGGGTCCTAATGAGGTAGAGACGGCATTCTCTCATCAGTCATGCTTGAGAATGAGAAAACGTGGGGAAGAAAGAAAAGAGAAAGAAAGAAAGAAGAAAAAAAAAAGAAAGAAAGAAAAGAAAGGAAGAAAAGGTTCTTATATAGTAAAAGGGGGGTGGGTTTTTGATAATAAGCCCTAGAAAGCAAAGAAAAAGAAAAAAGAGAAAGCCCAAGAAGCCTATGAATGGCATATCAAGTGAGTAGTGATCCCTAGCGAAACCCAAAAAAAAAAGAAAAAAAAAAGCAAAAAAGTGGAGAATTATTTATTCTATCTCTCGGGTGTATCTCAAAATCATCTTTGAACAATTGAAAGTATTTTGATCGAAGTATTAGTAAAGGAATGTCTGGTCAAGTTTGAATTCCCGAAGTGCATTCTCCGTGAGAAGCGTCTGGTCAGGTTTGAATCCCTGAAGTGCTCATTGTAAAGAAGTGTCCGGTCGAGTTTGAATCCCCGAAGTGCGCATTTCAAAGAATGTCTGGTCGAGTTTGAATCCTCGAAGTGCATTCTCCATAAGAAGCATCTAGTCGGGTTTGAATCTCCGAAGTGTGTATTGTAAAGAAGTGTCTAGTCAAGTTTTAATCCCTGAAGAGCACCTTATTTCTTTTTTCTACTAAGTGAAGACCTAGCCATGCTTAGAATTCATGCCAAATTATAATGAGTAACTAATCGGGCTAGGAAAACCCGAGGAACACAGTTTCATTTCACATTTTTTTCTACTGAGTGAAGACCGGGCCATGCTCAGAATTCACGGTAAATTATAATGAGACAATGATCGGGCTAGGCAAACTTGAGAAACATGGCTACGTTTCAGATCTTTTTCAACTGAGTGAAGATCGGGCCATGCTCGAAATTCATGCCAAATTATAATGAGTAACTGATCGGGCCAGGAAAACCTGAGGAACACGGTTACATTTCACATCTTTTTCTACTGAGTGAAGATCGGGCCATGCTCAGAATTCACGCCAAATTATAATAAGTAATTGAGCGGGCTACGAAAAACCCAAGGAACATAATTATGTTTCATATCTTTTTCTATTGAGTAAAGATCGGGCCATACTCGGAATTCGCGTCCAACTATAATAAGTGACTGATCGGGCCAGAAAAATCTGAGGATCATAGTCACGTTTTGAGATAAAGTTTGACCACTCAGGTTTGAATTCCTAAAGCTAACAATCCAAATGGAGCTTGCAGGTCAGGTACTTCGTTCTCACTATTTGTTATACATGTTGCTTTTTCAAAAAGTTTATGATTTCATAAATCCATTTTTTTAAAAACCAAGGGATCAAACTGTGGACACCCTCGGTTTGATCGGCCTATAACAGAGGCCCAATATTGAGCAATTCTGAGATTTTGAATGTAAGAGGACCCGAAGCTTCCTGTAAAACGAACTTGAAAGCATAAACCTAGCCCAAAACCTCTAACCAAAGCCAAAACACCAAACCAAGCCCAAAGGCCCAAAAGAAAATAGGGAGGCCCAAGCCCATTGGCCCAGGACCAAACCAAGCCTGGTGAAGAAGCGATCGCCCCTTCCGAAGGGATATCGCCCCTTCAACCTTGGCTCAAAGAGGCAATGCCTCTTCAATAGCCGACCTAACTTTACATTAATTACATTTTTATGAATTTTGGCCCCATATACCAAAAGTGGTCCCACAAATCTCCAGCCTGCAGATTTGGGCATAAAAGGATGACTTTCAAGGGAGAGAAGGTGGGGAGAAGATAAGGAGGTGAGGAGAAATGATTAGTTGAGGCTAGGTGGTACCATTTTTGGGGAATTAAGAAGAGAGAAAGAAAAGAGTTTAAGTAGGAGAATTGAGGGTCTGGTTAAGAAGGGTTAGACGCTAAAGAGAGAAGAGATAATACAAAAAAGAAAAAAGAGAACACAAAAAAAGAAAAAAAAACACAATTTGAGAAGGAAAAAGGAGGGTGAAAAGAAGAGTTTGATCAAAGAAGAGTTCATTTTCTTGAAGGAAGAGGAAGCTCTCTTACATTTAAAGTACAAAAACATACAAACTAAGCTCTAAGGGCTTAGTTAGGAGCATCAAATGTGGTTTATTTAGTAAGAATTGCTATTTTTAAGCCTTCTAAGTTCATATTCCTATAAAAACTCAATTTCTTGGTTTTGATCACATGTTTTTAGGTTTTTTATGTGTTGAATATTATATGAGAGCATGATTATGTGAAATATTGATGTATTAGAAGTAGATTTACGTATAGTTTGCATGAAATCTGATTTACTTAGAATTCAAGTAATAATGTGAATCGTAATGTTCCTGGTTAAGAGGCGACATCCCTTTAAAGAGACGTTGCACCTTAGCCAAGAGGCGATTGCCTCCTAGACAGGGATTCAAGAGGCGACGCCTCTTCCCAAGAGATGGTCGCGTCCTCACCAAAATCCAGTATGATTCTGCTTTGTTTTTAGTATCCTTTTGGTATATTTTCAGTGTCTTATATGAACATGTTGCCTAACATCTTTAGCATTGCATGCGAGTGTTATATTGTTATATATGTTTGAGTAAATAAACCATGTTTAAATAAATACTTGTACCTTTTTTATGTAAATTTATTTATTTCCCCTTTGTATAAAAACTGTTTATTTTGAGATGAAACTAACTCATGTTGGATGTAGGTCCCTTTGTGACTTTCACTCACTAAGTAATTAGTGAGTTAATTAGTTCTTGAGAGGTTTATTTGAATTCACTATCGTTGTAATTGTAGAAATTGTTGTAATCCCTAATCCTTTCCCCATTTGTTTTGAATGTATGATTGTAAATTCATTAGTATTTGCCTTGAACGCTAAGGTAATAAGCATGTAAACAGGACTAATGTACAAATTTGAATATAAACATAAAATCGAAAGTGTTTGTAATCCACCCGATAATAAGGAAATGATCGAATAATCAAAGGTAATAAAATACGAAACACACACGGAGGCCAACCGCAAAGTTGGATGGGTATTTCAAAGTCCATACCCAGTTTCCGAACTCGATCTCTGATGACGGCTTCTGGGTACTTCTGTGGAATCTAGTTGCTGTAAAGTGTGTCCCGGTTTTTATCAAGGTGGTGACTCCATCTTCAATATGGGCCCCAAGCCCATTTTTGTATTTCCTAGCAGGCCCTGAGCTTGCACGGTGTCGTGGTCGCCAAACACTTGGACGCACGCTAAACCCCGCCGCCTACACATGTAATAAATTATTATATTATAACCCCATCAAGTTTGTAAAATTATATTATTATTTAGATAAAAATATTGAAAAAGTGCTATATAATTGTTCAAATAGAAAATTTGTTAAAATTGTAATAAATTACTATGTTATAATGTAACACTATTAATTGAAAAATTAGACTGACATATAAATTAAATAATACTTTTATTATTTTTAAATCTTATTAAGTTAAAGTTTATTAAGTAAATAATTATAATTAAATTAATTAAATTTTTTATTTGTCTTGTATCTATAAATATATTTTTTCTATCATGATACTTTGCGATTTGATGTCGTTGGACTTCTGCCACTACAGCTGATTGTTGCCTTTTTTCTTCAAGCATATCCAAGCAAATTTGAGCATTAGCCTCATTTGCAATTTGATCAAATTCATCAGAGTTTGGCAGTTCAATCTCTGCCAGAATTATAGTAATTTTCAAATAGTTCGAAGGATGATTTTTCTTACAAACAGCACTACTTGATAATTTATTTGTTAGCCTTTTAAACTTGCAAACACCAAAAGAGTTAACTGAATTTGTGGAATTCTTCCTATAAATACTTCGATGCTTAAGTTAGATTTCTTTATGTTTGTGTAATAATAATTGATAAGAGAGAGAGAGATACACGCATAGAATACATATTTGATTGGATTTGAACTCTTTTCTTATCTTTTTTAGATTAACTTTTTCTTAAATTACTCTATTATTTATGGATTTTAAAATGTTAAGGTCGTATTATGGACTTGAATAATGATATGAGTATCTATAGTCTACCTAGTAATAATGTCAAAAAAAAAAAAACAAAATGATGGTTATAAGTTTACAATAAATTGCTCTTTTATGAAGATTTGAATATGGGGGTATTTCCCATCTAGAATGGGTTGAATTATGTGAAACACATGTAACAAAGGAGATGATGATATTACTGGTGTGTGCGTGCTTGGTGGGCTGCCAAAGATATTGTATATTTCTTTGTGATCTTTGAAAAAAAATTAGATTTCAATGGCTAGTGATGTCGAAACCCCACTTGACTAAAAACTGTTTCCTCTTTGTATGGCCTCCATTCCTTTCAAAATTTCATTGCATGATGCTAACTTTCTTTTTTCCTTTCCACATTAATACCTAGTTTGGCCGAGCTTTATGGTAATTATGTTTGTGTAATAAAGAAAACTCTAAATATTGAATTTAATTTTTTTTATCAATTTTTCCTTAAGTAAAAACAATAATAATAGTCTACACCTGTGTAATATTAGACATGATAGGTGGAATTCAAATTTAAATCGGACTTCCCTCATATATACACTAATCTCATTAACATGAAAAAAAAAAGGTAGAAATAATAGTTTTTTTAATAATTAAAAGTTACTTTCATAAATCATATGCACCGTTCATCAAACTGAGAATTAACTTTGTTTTTCTTCACAATTCCCTTTGTTTCAAGGCCACAAAATCCTTATGTCAAGGCCATCCATGATTATTTTTTTCATCAATCTACAAAACCTTGTTATATATTTTTCAGACCTAGACTTTACAAAGTGAGCTATAGCTTTTTACTCTCTTGTCTGAAAAATATAAAGTGTGTAATTGAGTGAGTCCAGTGCCCAAATGAGCATGTTCCCTAATTGATTCCATTTTCCTCTGAGGAGGCAACAATAGGCCCTTCACAGTTCATGCTTTGTTCATATGTTTTAAAGGCTCTTCACTTTTTAATGTTGCATGCCCTAGCTTTCCATGAACATGATGTGTTCTACTTTTGGATGTTGTAACAACTTGGAGGACTCTATGTGCAAGGGAGCTTGCCATGAATTGCATTAATATCTCATTGGATATGATATGCTTATATGCTTCCACATAATTTCTCATGGGAATTTTGCTCTTTGCCCCCAATTTTTTCCCCAACATGGAAATTAAAAATCAGCTTATGTAAAGAAAAACTATTCAATTCAGTATGCGAGGTAGAGAAAAACTATATATAACATTGCTATAAATTCATCATGTCAATATAGAAATATATATTTAAATTCACTGGAAAAGAAAATAATTAAAAGTAATATTTCAAAAACCATATTAAATGATGAATATATTTATCGTAATAAGGAAAAAGTAAATTAATGACAAAACACAAAATAAATTTAAAAATGTCTAATTATAGATTTTAAAGAAATTATTAGATGAATGTATTTGGAGTTAAAAAAAATTAAATTTCATTAAATTTTTCTTAATAATGTTTTGAATATATATAAATACATATCTTAAAAAATTTTAACCATGTACAGTGTTTAATATTCAACTTGGATTAGTCCAATCCTTCTTAGTTTGGTCATGGGGATAGAGCTTTCAAGAGGCAAATGGTAATCCTTTTTGCCACAATTCTGGCCAATAATGTCATCATGGAGAGGGAGAATATATATATAATATATATCAGGTTACTATGCCTGAAGGCACCAATTCCTGGGATTCCAAGTCTATAAAACTAGCCAGCTGAAGTTGAGGATGTAAATTAAAGTGGGATTTTTGTGGCCCTTGTAGCCCTTCTAGTCTTCCCACTAATACAGCATGTAATCATAACTTTTCATTTCAAGGTCAAAAAAATCCCACCCATCATCCCTTCTTTTTGTCAATTTCATGTATATCTTTTTTTTTTCTTGTATTATATGGTATTTATCATATCTTAACAAGAAAAAAAATACATATAGTCCATTGTGGGTTGTGCTTTTTTTTTTTTAGGAAATTGTGGTTTGTGCTTTTTGTAGCCACTAAATGTGTTTTGAATATTTTTCATAGATAAATATCATTGGAAAACCATTTTAGACACCTGCCCAAATTCTCACAGTATAGGTGTCTTATTCATGGAGTTTGCGGTTCTAAAATTATAATTTAAAGTGGGATTTGTTTATTAAAAAAAATGAATCTTTCATTTATTAATTGAAAATTATTTTAATAAAAAAATAATAGTATAATTAAAAGTATTAAAAATAAAATTTTATTGAAATTATAAAATTTATTTCTATTATTCAATTACGTTGATAGAATTTTTTTAATGTACATTTCGACGATATTTATATTTCGTTTAATAGTTTTGAATAATTGTAAATTGACAAAATTTTATAATTAGAAGGTATTCAAATCTTATAAAAGAGAAATAAATATATCAGAAAATTTATATTTATCAAGGAAGATGATACATGTCGCAATTCGCGACATGTACAATCCATTGTAGTTAGCTAAAATTTTATTTTATTTTATTTTATTTTTTTAAAATTTAATTATTTATTTTTTTAGAATCTAAAATTTAAACTGTACACGGGTGAATATGTTGTGTAAGAATTTAAACACCCATAGTTTATAATTTTTTTTTTAAATTTAAAATCTAAATTACACACGGATGAATCTGTCATACAAGAATTTAAACACCCGTAATTTATAAAAAAAATTAAATTTAAAATTTAATTGTACATAAGTGAACTCGTCGTATAAAAATTTAAACATTCGTAGTTTGTAAATTTTTTTTAATAATCTCAAGAAAAAAAAAATTTTAATTAAGAGGCATTATGAACCCGTAATGCACTATAACGTCGTTATTCACGACACAAATTTTTATCCATTTATCAAATACAAAAAAGACTAAAGTAAATAAAAAATGATAATAACAAAGAACCACAATCGACTTGAGAAATGATTGACATCATCTTAGAAAAAAGGATTAGCTCTCACTTGCAGCGTACACTACAGCACACAACACAGTTCAATCTACATATGATTAAAATCTAAGACTTATTATATATAGATTTGTTCGATAAATACAAACGCCACTGCGCCTACCAGTCCCTTTCTTCCTGAATTTTTTTCATTTTTCCTTTTAATATTTTTCTGTTTGTCCAAAGTAATGCTTCATGAGTTGTCAAAATTTTCTTCCGTCGACAAAAACAACACTAAATTCTGCAACCCAAATGTAAATGTTAATGTTATTCGAATCATAGAGCAAAGTTCCATTTTGCTTCAATGGATACAATATATCAGCATATATGTGTCAGAATATGACATAGTGGGACCATTTTTTAAAAAATTCTAAGTGAGAATTTTTTTTTTTCTATTTAGTTGGATCGTTTTTGGCTTATTTTCCGTGCAAAATGAATTGGGAATTGGAGAGTACGTGGAGGACATTATTTATTATTATTATTAGGAATAAGTACAATAAAATAAAAATACCTTGTAGTTAAATTTTTTTTTTACTTGATGAACTATGATATTTTTTGTAATATTTAATGGTATGTGATTTGATTTCACTTATATTTTTGTACTTTATTCAGTAATGTTGTTCAAAATATATGATATAATAATATTAAAATAATATAAATTTTAATAGTAAAATTATTTACTAAAATAAATTCATAATAAATAAAAATAAGATATATTTTTAATTTTATTATGAATAAAAAAAAATAATTTTTAAAATAAATTTGTAATATTTTTAAAAGTATCTAAATAGTTATATTAATGGTAAATCACATATAAAATATTTATATTATTGAATGAGAGTGTTATATTAAAGTTTTATTATAGAATATTAAAGTTTTATTACAATAATGACAATATTAATTGATAGAATATTACAATATTACAAAATGAAATCATATATTTCTAAATATTATAAAAAAAATTATAAACCTTTAAGTGAAAATGCATTCGACCACAAGATACTTTTTTATATCTATCTCTTATTATTATTATTATTATTTATTCATCTTCTTATATTAAATACTTCCACTATTTGGTAGTTATAAGTATTTTAATTTTTTTAGAAATTTGAATCAGATAGATGCATAAAGAAATATTTTTTTTAACATTTATTTTTTTCACACATAATAATTTGAAATTTTTTTATGAAAAATTAAAATTTTTTCTATTTGGCCAACAAATATTGGTATTATTTATTTAGTTTTTGAACAAAAGCCAAGAAGAACAAATGTATAATTTGCTCTATATAGCAACAACACTGGTAGAGTATAAAAGCAAATAGACAATTTTGTGACAGCATTGTCATCAAGTATAGCAATGCGCTGAGCTCATTGTCGGTTTAGTTTTATGTGTTAAACTAATTTTTCTTATTATAAAATAATTAAATTATATTAATTTCAATCTAGATGATGAGTTCATCTAAATCTCATCAATCTCATCCATTTGGTTTGTTAAATCATATTCAAATAAATTACTTTATTGTAAGTATCTTATTAAACTTAATAGATAGTCTATTCCATAAAAAGATATATATATATATATTTTTATTAATTAGGATAACAATTTAATTTACTTTATTATTATTATTTTTATCTAAATTATCGATATTTAAAATTTATTGACTTTAACTAATCTAATTTAATCTGGGTAGCATCACATGGGTGATAAAAAATCTTTCAATAACTATTTTAACATTATTGAATGATTCAAATATGAAATATAACTTAAATAAAAAAAAGTTCATATCAATTGATTTTAATTATGTTGGTAAATTTTATTTTTTTAAACGTCAATATATTGATATATAAATTGATCCAAAAATAATATATTATTTAAATTAATAAACTATTATAAAATTACAAAAAATATTAAAGGAGCACCCGGATTAATAGATTATTTTCTCATCCTTTGTGTCCTACTTTTCCACCATATTTTACTTAAATTAAAGTAATTGAAAACATAATTAATTTCAGAAATTATTTTTTTAAAAAGACATCATATTTTTTATCGAATTAATTAATTAGTTTACACAAACAGAGTTATTTATTTATTATGTGGGTGGGTGTGATTCCTCGAGGATTCTACAATACATTGCATCGCTTAGTTTTTGTTTTGTGGCTGCCCTTCAACTTTGTCCCTTTCTATGCTAGTTTCAATGTCCTTTGGAATTTAGGTAAAGACATTATCTTTGATATTTGCAATCTTTAACAGTACCAAGCCGTGACATCCATTTATCTCTTTATACTATCATTGTATGTATCACCTCCAAAATTACAAATAATAAATTCTTTTTTTAAAATATCAATTCAAAACGATAATTCTTTTCAAAGAGTGTATTGGAGTTTAGAGTTTAATTTCTACCGTCTATAATTTAAAGGAGAAGATTACTATCTGTTATGAAATCCATCAAAATTTAGATCATATAACTTTTCTATTAACAAAAAATATCATATTACAATAAATAGATGACACTATTTTAATTTTTTTTAATTTGATTGGAGGTTAAAATTTTTTTAATTCTTAATATTTTATATAAGCTCTTGAAATTTTAATATTTGTTATTTAAACATATAAAATTTGAATTTGAAATTTTTTAAAAGAATCTGAATTTTTTATTCAACAGATGGTAAATTTTATAGAATTTAAAGTGCATAACGTATGAAGAAATTCATAATTTATTTGCCATTGACATCTAATTTGATTTTAAAATATTTTTATAATTACATTATTTGAAAATATGATATAAATTGCTATCTAAAGTGTTTTTTTTTTTTATATAATATTTAAATTTTAAATTGTATTGCATACATGGACTTGCATGGTTGCATTGTTGGAATGAAGGATTATCTTTAGTTGGTAGCTAGTCACAGCTTCAATTTGGTAGCTAGCTCAAAATCTTTGGTCTAATTGCGAAAAAACATAAATTATTTTGATTGGCTTATTTTATTTTAAATTCTATATTTTAAAATAATTAATCAATTTTTTCCTCATTTAACTAATTCAAATAAATTTTTTAAGTAAATGAACCTGTAACACAGTATTTGTATCAAATCCAGAGTTTTGATAAAATTCATTATCCAAATTAATTAATTAATTTGACATTTAGTGAAAAGATAGAAGTCAGTAAGGAGTTGGGAAAGTAAAAAAAAAAAAAAACAACTATTAGAGAAGAAAAAAAGGAATAAAAGAGGTTCTCTAGAAAAAGGAAGAGAGGCAACATAAGAAAATACAACTCAGACAACAACAATGAATTCAGCTTATCCTTTATTTTTTCAATCTTAGTGAATGTTCTTGTTTATCCAGACAACAATCAATAGAATTTTTTTTTTAATTTCAGTTCTTTATGAATATTTTCATTTTCAACGTAATTTATATTTTTATTTACAATTAAATATTTTTAGTATTAAATTAGCTAATTTTCTATAGTTGCTTAGGAATTCAGTAGTTTAGGCCTCTTAATCTATACAGTCGTCTTTTACAAGTCAGAAGATCTTGGTTGGCGTAACTTATACATTCAGCACGCTCAAAAATCACAGTAAAAAAAGTCAGAGGCAAACACATAATAATAACTTATATTTAGTAAATTATTTCAGAATTTAAATAAATATTATCGTAAATTTGAAGAAAAAATATAGAAATTTAATAAATAAGATATTCTTAAGTGATTATTACCTCTAACAAAATTGTCATAGTTTTATTAGATGATGTGTGGTATCACTGTGTTGTATGTGTGTTTTAAGTTATTAAATTCTAAAAAAAAATTATTAACTCGTAGTTATGTGGGTTGGGATTGCTATTAACTAACACAATCGTGACTCATTTCTGATTAAGGTTACGTAGAAACATACTTAGCAATGACGATTACTCAATTATTTTAGACTTGACTTGCACATCTTTTAGACAAGTAATAATCATATTTATCCTCATAGTTATTCTAATTTATTTATTTTTAATTTAATAGAGATTTAAAGGCGTGACTGCACAATACAAATAGTGATAAATTTTCATACATAAATTTAAAATCTTGATATATTATATTAATCAAACAATCTTATTGATATATTCATTTATCCTCAATTTAGTCCCAAAATATTTATGCCAAATTTTTTTTTTGGGACAAGTAAATATTTATGCCAATTTGATACAATGTTAAAATAGGTAATTAATTGATTTATTTAGAATATCAGTCTTTGCAATAGCCTGGTGCTAAAAGCTAAATCAGCTTTGGTTAGATTACCATGGGCTAATTCTCTAATATGGAGCATACTCCAACCAATAGCAAGCTTATGATTTTATTAATCTAAGTTGACGGTGTTTTAGGTTAATAATTGGGATTTTTTTAGAATTAACTAAAAAAAAGGTAAAAATTTTAAAAATAAGATATTTAACAATATTTATTTAAAAAATATAGTGATTATTTTCATATATCATAAACAAATAGAAACAACTATAAAAAAATAACTGAAACAACTAAAACAACCACGAAAACAATTAAAAAAACAAATAATGCTCTAGATTTTTTCAAACCAATCTAATGGAAATAGAAACAAAACAACCAAAAATAATCAGAAACAACTGAAACAATCAAAATAATCGGATAAAATAACAAATAACGCCTTAAATTTTTTCAAATCAATGCAATGAAAACAGAATCAGAATAAACATCCGATCGAAATAGAATCAGAATAAGAAGATGACGAAGGAGAATAAGAGAATTTAAGAATAACCCATATATTAACAACCAAAAATAATAAAAATTAACACATACCAATTATGATTTAATTGTACGATGATGGTTTTTAAAATAAAAAATAAAATGGAAAAGTAGAGATTTATAAAATAAATTAATAAAATTTAATTAAAAAATTTATGGATTTGTATGTAAAAGATCTTGATTACTCCATGTAAAATATGTAAAAAAATATAAATATTTAGTTCAGAATTAGTGTAAAGTATAATTTTCCCTTAATAATAAAATATGTCATATGGCCCTTGACCATACCACTATTTCATTCACATATCTAACTAATTTTATTGATAAATTAAGTTTGAAAAGCTTATTTAAAATAAAATATTCAATTTTTTTGTGTACTTATATAATAAAAAGATCCAAATTTGGTGAAAAAGGTAAGTTGGTTTTGCTTTAATGAAAAAAATTATAAAATTACAACTTTGTTATGATCCAGCTTTGCACTTTTTGATAGAAAAATAATACTAATAATAACGAGAAAAACAATGTTGGGGTTTTTTATTGGTCTATTATCAAAAGAATAAGGACAAAGAGAAATGGGATGATAACAAATTACTTAACACCAAATCATTTACATTTGTTTATATAAAAGAATTAGTCAAACCTTTGAATCAGGAATGATTCCAAGAGAATTCCAGCTGTGTTCATTGTTGTTCTTCAGAAATTATATATTATCACAATTAATTTACTTCGTTAAAGTCACTAGCAAGTAAATAAATTAACGCTATAAAAAATTTAAGTTCTTTCTACACATTTAATTTTTTTTCATTTTCATCTGTATTTAATAACTGCAAAAATTCTAATTATTTAAAGTTTAAATTGAATGAATTTATGAGAGAAATTCTTTCAAAAAAATTATGAGAAAAATAAAATTCTCTTGACATCTCTTTTCTCTAGTCATATAATGTTTGAATATAAAATTTTATTTAAAAAAATTAAATTTCTTGTCATCTAAATCAATAAATATAAATTATCCACATGTTTAATTTAAAAGTATGACAATAATCTTAGATTTTTTAATTATATGCTTGGTATTATCTAATTCAACTATAATTAAACCATATTGAATTAATACAAAATGTTTCAAAAAATTAAATATATATATTTCAAATACAAATATTTTTATTTTCATGGATTGCCCAAAATCCAAAACTTAACAATTTAGCATTCAAATGACACCACTTTAATTCGGAAAAAAAAAATAGCTTCATAAATCATAACATTAATGAGAATATTCCATTATTACAATCAGCCGTTTTTTTTTTATTGTTTCTTGAAATTGTCTCATTTAAAATATTATTAATATATACAAGAATCTTGACATCCAATCCTATGCAAGGAATTGTTTCTCAAAACTTCAGCAAATTGAAGGAGAATAATTTTTGGAATCAAATAAGCATAAAGAATAATTCATCCATTTTTTTAATAAAAAAATCATGTAACTTAAAATTTGATAAACTGCACAATAGAGGTGATTCCCTTTATATCGATAACAATAAATTTCAAACCTTATACTTAAAATGTCTTTGGAGTAAAGTTATCACTTTACTACTCCTTTACTTACACTATTACTAATTTACAACTAATCATTTAGTTAGCAGCTTAATGCAAGAGACAATACCTATATAAATCTTACTGCCAAAAAAAAAAAGGAAAAATAAAATATAAACTCAAATCTTCAAATAGTTTAGAAAGGTGGTCAAATTTTACAATTTTATTTTTTATTTAAAAATAATTAATGAATAAATTTTTTTATTAAATTATACGACAACATTAATGAATAAAAAAAATTTTAAATTCTAAATCTCTCTGTTCTATATGTATTAAAATACATATATAAAAGACTAAACATATAATTCATTACAATTTTATTAATTGTGATTGTAATCTGTTTAAGTGCCCATTAAACGAACATGTTGTGTCACAAAATTAGTGAAGTTAAATTTGAAGTTAAGGCAATCAATTAGGTAAGTAAGTGAAAATAAGCCCCGCAAATGATAGAGGAAACTTGACCTAACACATCAAGTTTGTCTCCACAAGTTGGAAGAAGCTTCAACAGGTTCACATAGACAAGCTGTCAAGGCAATATTGTGTGTCCCATAGATCAAGAAAAATCCTTGGCTTTTCATTACTCTATAATCTTCTCATCATCATCATCAACAACAACATCTTGTTCACACAAGGAATGTCCATTTAAAAGTTTACATATATATGTGGGTATGTATATATTGATCCCAATCCACCTTTTCAAGCAAAAAAAAAATCCCCACACCATACCCCATGGTTTCACATGGTGGGCACATGCAATGCAAGTCAATGGTCCATTGCCTACAGAAGTCATCCCTTATGTGAATAAGAAACCATGCATATATGAATAAGAATTGGTTGGACCAACTTAAATGTTGCCTTGTCATCCATTACTTACATTTTGCTATTGATGGGTAAATCTATCAATTAACGAGTAATCATATTAACATATATATATTTATAGTGAGAGTGTCTTGATTTCGATTTTTATGCTATTAAACACCTTTAATTTTTTTTTAAAAAGAAACATATAGGATCATAAGGGAAGAAAAGAGTGAAAAACCTTTGAATTTTGGGTTGCACAATCTTAATCATAATTGTGTGTATATGATTCACTCTATTTCTAGCACAAGGAAAAAAAATTAGAGATGGAAAAGAAGAGTTTTGTTTATTTTAGTTTAGATTTTTTTTCCTTTAAAATGTTAGTGTTAAACTGTTATTGTCTATAATGATTAAGAGTTTTAATTTTTAGCACTTCTAAAATTTAAATCCATGATTTAAGATTATTGGGACTTTCATTTAAACCATTTAATCCGAGCTTCATTGGCTAGTTCAGATTTGGTTTTGAGCTTTTTTATGTTTAGAGATTTATATGTATATGATTATGCTCTTGGGATGAGCAAGAAATGATTTGAATAGCTAGGTAAACCACAGTATATAATCATTAGTACTAGTGATGCTAAAAATGACAAACTTAAAACCCAAGGCTTCATTTGCCATCAAAATGAATATAAAATAATGGGTGGTTGGTTTGTGAGAGAAAACTATTTTTATCCCTTGTTTCTAATTTTTTAACAAATAAATACATTAACAAAAAACATGTTCATGAAAAATATAAAGTTGTACCAAGCAATAAAAACAAGTTTAAAATATGTAGGTTAAAAAGAAATGGTTTATGAAACAACATTTTACTTCTAAAATTTTTAAGCGTAGTGTTTTATATATATTTCAAACCTTTTGCTTTTTTTTAATCTTTATTTTATATATATATAATGTTTCTAGTATTCGATAATTATAAGTGTTTTAATTATTTTAAAGTTCGAGTTAAATAGACTCAAAAATTCTCTTAACACTTATATTTTTTTATATATATAAAATTCGAATATAAAATTTTTTTAATTTAAATTTTTTACTGAACCAACAAATATTGATTGTTATGTTATATATTTTTACATGTTTTAAGCATCTTTTTTAACAAGGAGGAGCAAAAAATAGTCGATAAAATCTATAAATTGGCACTATTTAGGTATTAAAAAAAAGCAAAATAATTTAAAAAAAAAACAAAATAAATTTGATTACCATACAAAGCACAAAGAGTAGCAACTTGAAATTTGTCTTTTACCTAACAAAATATTATTTGGGTCACTAGGAGGAGAATAGTGTGCTATGCTATGCTCTACTATACAATGATCTAACCAAATCCTAAACATTTGTCAACCATTAAACTTGTTTTCCTATTCCTAACCTACTTCCCACCTTATGTCACTTTCACTTTTTATACACCATCAAAAAATTTATTTATTTAATCTAAAATTTTATTCATTAAATTTAAATAAAACCATTAAAAATTTAAAACTAAACTAAAAAACGATTTAATCTATAAATTTTATTTTGTTTATCTAATAAATTTTTATTTCTCAATAAAATTTTAACTTAATATTTAAAAACTAAAATTTTCATTTTCATTAATAGATATTATAAACTTGAGTTATTATATAATTATTTGAGTTTATTTGGGTTTTTACTTATTTTAAAATATATTTAGTATAATCTCTAATATAAAATAGTTTAAAAAAATAGTTGTAGAATGATTTTTTTTTTAAATTTAAAATTTAATCTTTTTAATCATTTTTCAAAATTTAATTTAATTTTTTTTTGAATATCAATTTTAAATTTTTAACATATAATCTAACTATTTTTTAAAAAATTGGAAACTTTATTTAATTTTATCCAACCAACAGAAAATGGATAAAATAAAGAATAAGTATTTATGTTTAAAAAATAAATTACAATTTTTTTTTTTAGAAAAAGGAAGTCAACTAATAGAGCTGTTTTCACATCTCATACGCCGTTACACCCGGGATACCTCCTTTATTACCTTCTAACCTCTTAACAACCACCATCATCACCCCCAGCCCACCACCGCCGCTACCACTGTCTCCTCCTCCTCCTCCTCCACCTCCACCACCTTTAACTCTAACCTCTTCATTTTTTTTAACCCTAGTTTAGTTAACTCTTTGTTTCGCTATTTTGTCTGTTGGATAAAAGAAAAGAGAAGAAAAGACCTTTTCTTTTCTAATTTTTTTTCCTTCTCTCGCTTTCTCTGAATAACAAAAACAACAATTACTGCTGAGACTTGTTTCTTTACAAAATCCATTCCTAAAATAACGGCAAATTCTCTCTTCTCTCTATAAATTCCTCAAAACAAGCATTGATTTTGGTTTTGATTTGTGGGTTTTAAAGGGAAGAAGGAAAAAAAGAAAAAAAACTTATGTTAAGGCCGAAGAGTAGAAATTTTTTTTGAAGCTAATTTGAAATTCGGAGATTTGGGTTTTGATTTTGGGTGCATTTTGTTTCTGGGTTTCGAAAATTTTTAGATATGGTGGTGAAGATGATGAGATGGCGGCCATGGCCGATATTGGGTCCTCGAAAATACGAGGTGAGATTAGTGGTGAGAAGGATGGAGGGTTGGGATCTGGTCAAGGAGAATAGTGATGGAGATGAGAAAGATAAATTAACGGTTGAGATTCGATGGAAAGGTCCCAAATTTGCGTTGAGTTCGTTCCGGAGAACGACAGTAAAGAGGAATTTTACAAGAGAAGTTGAAGTTGGTTCTGTTTCTGCTAGTGTTGGTGGTGGTGGTGGTGAGGAGGATGATGATGATGATGGTAAAAGAAAGGGTATTGTTGAATGGGATGAAGAGTTTCAAAGTCTTTGTACTTTATCTCCTCAGAAAGAGAATGTGTTTCATCCCTGGGAGATCGCTTTTACTGTCTTTAATGTGAGTTTTGTTCTCTCTCCAATTTTTTTTTGTTATAATTTATTTTTTTTCTAAAAAATTGTATACTTTTGTTGTGCTGTAAAAGATTTTGCTCGTCTGAAATTGGGGAATTTAAGTATCTGCAGATTAATGTCTATTTTTGCAGTTTCCTCTTTAATTTTTTTTTTTCGTAGATTATTGTATCTGTTAGTCAATTTGAGCTTATGGAGGATTCTTAGTTTATCTTTACAGATTTGAAATTTTTATTTCAATTAAATTTGAATACTTCTGGTACTGTTGCATCCTTTTGGATGTTGCTTGACTGATAGTCATGTTTCTGTTTAAAGTTGACAATTGGACTTCGATCTGATTAATTGAAACCATTTTTTTTTTAATATGGGACCTCTATGAACTATGATCAATGATTTGATTTTAATTTTTTGTCTCTTGACCGGAGCTGGAATTTTAATCTGCTGTTTACGTTTTTATGTTTTCTGGTTCTTGGTCAGATATCTCTGTCCAATTTCTGGTATTCATTTATATATGAATAGCTAGTTCCCCAAGTTTTTGTTTTTTTTTTTCCGAATATTTTTTGTTGACTTCAGTCACAAACCTTTTTGGTGAGAACTTAGCTTCTGCTTTCTGATCCAGGGTATGAATCGAGGGCCAAAAAACAAGGTCCCTGCTGTTGGAACTTCATTGCTGAACCTTGCTGAATTTGCTTCTACCGCTGAACAGAAAGAGTTGGAATTAAATCTCCCTCTCTTGCTCCCTGCTGGTGCTCCTGAGCCTTGTGCCTTGCTCTGTGTATGTGCTTTTAGAACTTTTTACAATGTCCAACTTCATTTTGTGAGCTTCTTATCAATTTTTGCCTAGCCTTCCCAGGTTTTCTTTGTTCTTTTAGATTGCATGATAATGTAATTTTTTTTTCTTTGATATTTTCCTAAAGGATGGTGTATTGGAACTCCACCTATAAATAAACTTTGAACTGGGAGATGAATTATCTATAGGTATCCATCCTTAGGTGTCGGTTACATTATTAAAATTTCCATCCTTTCATTCAATGTTTGTATTGATAATGCAGATATCACTTAGTTTGTTGGAATTGAGAACTGGTCAAGAAGAGCCAGTGCAGAGAGCAATAGTTCCTGTTTTATCACCACCTCAGTCAGGAGAAACTGTCTCAACTGAAAAGGATGAGCTTTCTGCAATTAAAGCTGGTCTCAGAAAGGTAAAGATTTTCACAGAATATGTATCCACTAGGAGAGCTAAAAAGGCTTGTCGTGAGGAAGAGGGAAGTGAAGGGAGGTGCTCTGCCCGGAGTGAGGATGGTGAGTATAGCTATCCATTTGACTCGGACTCAATTGATGATTTTGAGGAAGGAGAATCAGATGAGATCAAGGAGGATTCTAGCATTAGGAAGTCATTCAGTTATGGGACACTGGCTTATGCAAATTGTGCTGGAGGATCAGTTTACTCTGATATGATGAAAAATGGTGAAGATGAGGATTGGGTTTACTACAGCAATCGCAAGTCGGATGTGGGTTGTTCAAACATTGATGATTTAAATTCAACTGCTGAGCCATCTCTCTTTCAAAGCTCAAAGCGCAGTATATTGCCTTGGAGGAAGAGAAAGTTGAGCTTTAGGTCTCCAAAGGCGAAAGGAGAGCCACTGTTGAAAAAGGCATATGGGGAAGAAGGGGGAGATGATATTGATTTTGATCGCCGGCAGCTTAGCTCTGATGATGCCGGTGCTCTTGGGGTAAGATCAGTCATTGATATATTTATGGTTTAATTTGTTGGCCTTTTTTATTATTAATTCCTTGTATTAATTATTACTGTGATTGATGGCAACTGATTTGCAGAGTCACAAAGCAGATGAGGATTCATCAGCACAACGATCATCAGTTTCTGATTTTGGAGATGATAATTTTGCTGTTGGCAGTTGGGAACAGAAAGAAATAATAAGCCGTGATGGACACATGAAACTTGAAACTGAGGTCTTCTTTGCTTCAATTGATCAGCGAAGCGAGCGGGCAGCAGGTGAGAGTGCATGTACAGCTCTTGTTGCTGTCATTGCTGATTGGTTTCAGAATAATCATTATATCATGCCCATCAAGTCACAATTTGATAGTCTAATTAGAGAAGGGTCATTGGAATGGAGGAACCTCTGTGAGAATGAGACCTACAGGGCACAATTTCCAGACAAACACTTTGACCTTGAAACTGTCCTCCAGGCCAAAATACGTTCTCTTTCTGTTGTTCCTGGGAAGTCGTTTATCGGATTTTTCCATCCTGATGGAATGGATGAAAGAAGATTTGACTTTTTGCGTGGTGCCATGTCGTTTGATAACATTTGGGATGAAATTAGCGGCACTGGATCAGATTGTCCTAGCAATGATGAACCTCAGATCTATATTGTGAGCTGGAACGATCATTTTTTCATCCTCAAGGTCGAACCTGAAGCTTACTACATAATTGACACGTTAGGGGAAAGGCTCTATGAGGGATGCAATCAAGCATACATCTTGAAATTTGACAGAAATACTGTCATTCGCAAATTGTCAAATGCTGCTCAACCATCTGATGAGAAAACAATAAGTGATCAGCAGATTGTGATGGTTGCCGTGGAACCCAAGAACCAGGAGGTGAACGCAAAGGAGGAGGAGGCGTCTGCATCAGGGGAAGCAGTAATGAAGCCTGACGTACCAATGAATGGTGAGGATGAAGGGGAGGAGGTTTGCCGAGGAAAGGACTCTTGCAAGGAGTATATAAAGAGCTTCTTGGCTGCAATTCCAATCCGGGAACTGCAGGTGGATATTAAGAAAGGTTTAATGGCATCAACGCCTCTTCACCATCGTTTGCAGATTGAGTTCCATTACACCCAGCTCGTGCAAGCACTGCCTGAAACTCGTGCAGCGGATGTGATGATAGCACAAACCGAACCAGTCGATATTGCAATAACAGAGGTTGGCTCTTAGAGACCTAAATGTATATCTTAGGAAGTGTGATTAGGCTAACTTGTTTTAATTTGTTAATGGATTTCTTATGAGGTTAATGGGATTAACAAAGAGGGAACCTACTACAAGTTTTTGAGGTGTTTGGAAGAGAAAGGTTGGTGTTTATTCTAAGTTGGTCATGAGTTGGAGGAACCTATGTTTGTTGTTTCTCATGTTGGCACTTGGCACCTTGTCTGAGTCTGTTTGTCAATATTAGTTACTAATTGTGACATTTACCAATTTCTGATGCTCTCATCTTTCTTGGAGAAAAAGGTGCTGTTTTATGCAAGACTCTGATTTCTCTTTCAGCCTTTAAATTTCTGCCACTTTTTTTGGCATCTTTGAAATATTATTTACTCCTGCATGCTGAAGATATCATCCAGCATTATTTTTCAGCTCCTTTCTGATTACAAATTCCTATACAATGGCAATGATGTCTATCTCTATAACTTTATGTTTTAGGTGTTATAGAAAGAATCTAAATGGCTTTAAACATCCTAGGATTCTGCTTATCTGCTTATTGTTTTGATTGGAATCGTATATACTTTTCCCAATATTGTATAAGCTGTAAAGAGTAACTTTTGAAGTTTTTTGTTTTATTTTTCTTATTATTTTTTTTTTAATGAAGGGCATGAAAATATTCATTGAACTTTTGATTCTTTTTCAGTGGAAACATTCCAACCAAAGTTCCCCATTTTCACACTTTTTAAAACTCTTTTCCTTGACTGGTCACATGATTATAATATGCTACAATTAGAATCAACAACCATAAAATCTGTTGGTAAAAGATTGTTCTTATTTAAAATTGTTTCCGTTTCAAATTGTAATATATACAAAAATGTTGAAAGGCCTTTGTGCTCTTATAATTTTAATTAAATTACTTAAAGCTCAGTTCATTAAATTTTAGATATCAATGCATTAATATACATATATACACATAGCAAATAAAGATCTGCAAGGTAGTTATCCCTTAATAATTTAGTGTTTCGAAGTTATATAGGCATGGCACTTTATTTTATTTTTCTAAATAAAAATATAAGCATTAGGTCCAGTTTGCATTTTAAAAATAAAAATATACATAAATTATTTTTCTTTATTTTAAAATATCGAATTGATCACACACACTTCCCACATATATTTTTTTATAAACCTGCCCCAGCAGTGATCGTTCAGGTTATACCCTCCAAATATTCCATAAAAGTAGCTTTTGGTTAATTCATAATTGTATGATCAGGCTATCAACTAGTCATTTTCATGTTTAAATAATAAAATATGTTCATCCAATTTCTAATGACCTAAACCTAACCCAATCTATA
>CATIWM010269527.1:0-16461 GCA_949671775.1 Mallotus repandus
GTTTTCGGTCTCTTAGTTTTGATTATGTTCACGCAAAGAAAATGAAAGAAAAACTCTTTTTATCTTCTGCCTTTTCTCTCTTTTCTCTCTTTTTTTGTTTTTTTTGCGTCTCCTCTTTCTTTTTTTTTCCTCCGCGTCCACTATGTGAAAAGAACGTATTTATAGAGACCTATGTAACCCTAAAACCCTACAGGATAAAAATATATGTATATTTATCACTTTATTTATCAAATAAAATGTGTATATATCACGTAAAAATTAATCAAAAATCTATAACTAATAGATAAATAAAAAATTTTATCAATTTACAACCAATCGAATTTAAGAAAAATCAATAAAATTAAAATAAAAATCGACGGAAATTAATCGGAATTCTGTAATTCCGATCGGAATTCTGTAATTCCGATCGGAATTCTACAATTCTGATCGAAATTCTGTAATTCCGATCGGAATTGTGTAATTCCGATCGGGATTACGTTATTCCGATCGGAATTCTGTATTTCCGATCGGGAATATAGAATTCTGATCGGAATTCTAGATTTCCGATCGGAATTCTACTATTCCGATTTTTTTTAGTCCAAAACAAATGTAATCAAGCCTTAGAATCCGAAACTCAAATATCAGAGACTCATTTGCTACGAGTTTTCATCATCGGAGTCCTCTGTCGCATCCATGCTCTAGTCATCCTGAAATTGGGTGCTTACAGTGGCCTTTTGAATTCATTTGATTTTGAATCATATGAAACTTATGAATCTTGTTTATTAGGAAAAATGACTAAGACACCCTTTATTGGACACAATGAGAGGGCTAATGACTTGTTGGGCCTTATACATTCTGATGTGTGTGGTCCACTAAGTTCCACTACTAGAGGAGGTTATTATTAATTCATTACTTTCACAAATGATTTCAATAGATATGGCTATGTCTATCGAATGAAGCACAAATCTGAATCTTTTGAAATGTTCAAAATTTTCAAAAATAAAATAGAAAATTAACTTGGTAAGAATATTAAAGCACTAAGATCTGATTGAGGTGGTGAATATTTAAGCCAAGAGTTTATTAATCATCTTAGAGATTGTGGAATAGTTTCACAATTGACTCCACCAGGAATACCATAATGGAATGTTGTATCTGAATGAAGAAATCGAACTTTATTAGATATGGTTCGATCTTTGATGAGTCAGTCAGATCTTCCAATAGAAACTATTGCATTCCTTTTGAATAGAGTTCCATCAAAGGCAGTTGAAAAGACACCATATGAGATATGGAATGGGAAAACTCTCGATTTATCTTTTCTTAAGATTGGGGATATAAGGCTTATATGAAGTGTCAAATTTCAAATAAATTAACACCCAAATCAGATAAATGCCTTTTTGTGGGATATCCTAAAGAGACCAAAGGATATTACTTTTATAATGCTTCAGAGAATAAAGTGTTTGTTGCTCAGGATGGTGTCTTTTTGGAAAGAGAACATACTTCCAAAAGAACTAGTGGGAGTAACGTACAACTTAAAGAAATTTAAAAACCACAAAGTAGTATTATACCATATTTGGAACCTTAACAGGATCAATAAGTAAATGTTGAATCTACACAAGTACCACAAGGTCTTAAAAGGTTTGGTAGGACACGTCATAATCTTGAGAGATACGGATTTCTCATAATAGATAATAATAATATGATGATTGTGGATCAAAGTGAGCCCACAACCTACCAAGAGGCCATTGACAATCCAGACTCTGAGAAATGGTTAGAGGCCATGAAATTAAAAATGCAATCCATGTATGATAATCAAGTGTGGACTTTAATTGATCGACCTGAAGGTTTAAAAACTATTGGGTGCAGATGGGTTTTTAAAATAAAAAACTTACATGGATGGAAATGGGCATACCTTTAAAGTAAGACTAGTTGCAAAGGCTTCAGGCAAACATATAGTATAGACTATGATGAAACTTTTTCAACAGTTGCAATGCTTAAGTCCATTCAAATTCTCTTTGCTATAGCTGCATTCTATGATTATGAGATATGGTAAATGGATGTCAAAATAGCATTTCTTAATGGAAACCTTACTAAGGATGTGTACATGACACAACCAGAGGGTTTTGTTAATCCTGAGAATTCTAGAAAGGTTTGCAAGCTTCAAAGGTCCATTTATGGATTGAAGCAAGCTTTTTGGAGTTGGAATCTTTGTTTTGATGAAATAGTCAAGGAGTTTGGATTCATCAAGAATAAAGATGAACCTTTTGTTTATAAGAAGGTTAGTGGGAGTGCAATAGTTTTTTTAGTGTTGTATGTTGATGACGTATTACTCATTGGAAATGATATTCCTACTCTACAAAATGTTAAATCATGGTTAGGGAACTATTTATAAATGAAAGACTTAGGTGAAGCTGCCTATATTTTAGGCATGAAGATTTATAGAGATAGATCTAAGAGGCTTATTGACCTAAGTCAGAGCACTTACATTGACAAGGTACTGAATAGGTTCAATATGCAAAACTCTAAGAGAGGATTCTTGCCAATGTCCCATGGCATTAGTCTTAGCAAGACTTAGTGTCTAAAGACTCAAGATGAGTGAGACTGCATGAGTAAAATTCCATATGCTTATGCTATTGGATCCATCATGTATGCCATGTTATGCACTCAACTAGAGGTCTCATATGCTTTGAGCATAACGAGCAGATACCAGTCAGACCCAGGTGAAAGTCACTGGACAGTAGTTAAGAATATCCTTAACAACTTGAGAAGGACTAAGGATGCATTTTTACTGTATGGTTGGCAGGAAGATGAGTTAGTTGTAAATGGTTACATAGATGCTAGCTTCCAATTTGACAAAGATGACTTTTGATCACAGTTAGGTTATGTGTTTTATTTAAATGGAGGTGCAATGAGCTGGAGAAGTTCAAACTAAGACATCGTTGATGATTCTCCAATAGAATCTGACTACATAGCTACCTCAGAGGCAGCCAAGGAAGCTGTTTGGATCAAGAAGTTCATAATTGGATTAGGAGTTATTCCTAGTATATCAGATCCAGTGGACTTGTATTGTGATAACAATAGAGCCATAGCACTAGTAAAGGAACCTGGATCACATCATGATCAAAACATATACTCAGGCGTTATCATCTCATTAGAGAAATCATTAAGAGAGGAGACATGAAGATATGCAGAGCACCAATAGATGACAATGTTGCTGATCCACTAACTAAGCCTCTTCCATATGCTAAGCATGAGAACCATACTAGGTCAATGGGTATGAGATACAATATTGATTGGGCCTGGCACAAGTGGGAGATTGTTAGTGTTATGCCCTAGGCTAATTATGTAATGGCCATACTTTGACTTTGTCATATTTCTATTTTAATAATAAAGAGGCATTTTTATTATTACTAGCTAATTCTAGTATTATCCTTAATTTGTTAATTCTACTAAGATCATCAAGTACGTGACTTGATAGTAAAACTCTTAGGTGATACTTGAATTCTAATCTAAATATCCATATTGTTATGGGAACAATAATGAATAAGACTAATATGAGGTTGACTGATAATAAAGTTTTACTGATCATGTATATAAGATATTAAGTTAAACTCATATGTACATATTTAGAGAAATGATGTACTGGATTGACCCACTATGAGAATACCATATGAATTATTGTCATAGGTGATTCTCATCATAGTAGTATTATTTGAGTCCTCTGACCTGAGATCACTATGGTTTCCTACATGATAAGTTTTGTATTTTGACACATCCCCACGCTATCTTTAACCGGATAGTAAAACAGGTTGTGATTGGATATATAATGAGTTGTGTGAGGGATGTGAGTGATTAAGATGGAATTTTTCCCTTAGTTATTTTAAGAAGATATCTATTAGGCCCCTAGATGAGTTAGACTGAAGAGAAATGCATGGCCATGCTAGAATGATAAAGAGTTATCGGTATCAGTCTACTTGGGATCGAGAAATAATATGATTGAACCATATAAGGATGAAATAATCCATGCCTTATGTTCAATCAGGATATCATATGACAAAAGGACTATAGTACAAGCTGTGTATTAGGTAATGTCGGATTATCGGCCTTCACTTAACTTAGGTAGTTATAATGTCTTGCTAGAGACCAATTATGACTTGTGGGATAAAATGGGATTTTAGTCCCACTTTCAATGTTGTGAACCTACAGGGTCCCACACTTAGAATAGGCCTAAAGTTGACGTAGGTTAATTAGCCTAATAATTATCTCTATGGAAGATTAAATAAATAAGTAAATAGATAAATATAATGTATATATTTATAGTAGTATTTATTTATTTATTGATTTCCTAATTTATTTAAGGTAAGAGTTATTTGAATAAAGTTTTATTTTTCATTGCGTTTTGGATCACGAAACCTAACACTTTGGAGGAGCTTGACCCAGGTGTTGACTAGGAGGGTTAGGTTGTGGGTGGTGCTGCGTGTCAGAAGCTAGTGTCAACTCAATGTATGAGGCGCAGAGTGATGAGGGGCTAGGAGATTCGCCTCGTTTCGAATTTGAGGGAGCATGTTTGGGTGCTTCATCCATAACAAGTTAGTACCTCGAACTTAGTTTTTTTTTATGCTTTCTTCCTTTGATGCTATATCTCCCTTGCATGATAGGATATATGAAGTTAGTGTTGCAAACTTAGTAATAAATTTTATTATTTAAGAAATAATGTTTATGACACTTCCCTTGCTAGGATTAGCTCCTTTGTGTGCTTGAGATGTATTTTGCTAGGATTTTGCTTCCTTTAGGCTGCATGTTAGGACTTGTTCGCCATGTTTCCTATCATAACTGTATGATTTCATTTACCTACAAATAACAAGTAAACAATAGTTAATGCCGATTTAAGTAGAAAAGATTTATGAGTAAGAATCTGCGTTTTGCTGACTTCCCTTTTTAGAGCCTTATGACCCACTTGGTTCTGCCTGATGGCTTCACTAGAGCTAAGAAGCTCTATTAGAAGCTACATATAGAGGTTCAAGACCGGATGCATGGTCTCGGCTTCGATGGCATTCTGGACGATCTATTGGAGGGAGCGTAGTTGCTAAAGAGTTAGTAGGCGGCATACTGCCATAGTCGAGAGGTAGTCAGACTGAACGCACACGTTCTACTTCCAATTCAGGGAAGTGATGATCATGCTCCTTGATTTTGTTGCTATTATCACTTTTGCTGGTCAGCGGATCCCTTTCGACTTTCTAAAGGACCCTACGAGGTTGTGCTATGATTTACTGGGTTGCCTGATTTCATATGATCGGCTCTGGCAGCCCTATGATGATACTGCTAGAGATGGCGTTGGCGACATTAAGAGATGCACCTGGTGCTTTATCTTCTATTTGATGAGCCTAATGGTGTTCCCTAATGCGAACAACACTGGCAGCTATTGGTTGCTTCCTCTAATGTTGGACCTTGACAATCTGCAAGGTTATTATTGGGGTTTCGCTACTTATGGCTACCTCCTCCATGGTCTGGAAGACACATGTAGAGGCAGTTAGTGGATCTATGGCGTACCAGTGGTGGTTGATGTAGTTATTTTTCTTTTCTTTCTGAGCACACTGTTCCTGACACGTTTCCTTTCTTTGTAGATTTAGGCCTTCTAGTTTCACATTCTGGCTCCTCCTAGCCTTACTGGGGTTTGTGAGGGGTTCCCTCGCTTCCCTATCTGGATTGCTCAGCCTTAGAGAGGCTCTATGCAGTCTTTGGAAGTGATCCATGCTGCTCTCGCTGAGTTGACATTCAACTAAGTCGGTCATTTTTTCTTCTTTTCTTATTTTAGACTTCTATATTCTATTTTTGAAACTGTTTCTGATTGCAGATACATCTTCGATGGTGGTAGGAGGGCTACCCTATGGCTTTCTCTACGGCGATGACTGGAGCCGTTAAGATTACTAGCAGGCGAATACTACCCCTGTCGACCATGCCTAGTATCTCGATGAGCGTGTAGTAAGTTAGTTTTTAGAACCTACTATTCGTTGCATCCTTTGTCATCCTCCTCTTGATATGTTTTGGGTAAGGATATCGTAGGTCCTACTTTAGAGGGTTGGTTGGGACTGACCACCGGCTGTACTTGGAGCCAGACGGTGTCTCCTACCTAGAGAGTCTCATTCCTCGCTTTATTGATGGTGCTACGAGGGATTTTGTGATTGCTCCACTCGCTCCAGTTGCTAGTATTTTTTCTTCTTTTACCCATCAAGTGTGCTTTGTTTCCTTTTTTGTATTTGTACTTATGTTGACTGTTTTTGATTATAATTGCTTTTTCTTATGTTTGATTGCCTCACCTAAAGAGGTTTTGTGTTAGGAGTGCCACTGTGGTTTCAGATAGTGTCAGAGCTGCTGCTGAAGCCCCCTTTGGGACTTCTTTGATGATCTTTGGGGTTATTGCACTACCGTTGGTTCCTATGGTTCAGGCGCCTTCATGGTGATGTGGAAGTTTAGGTGGTCTCCACATCTACTGAGCTTGTGGACTTTATCCCTGAGGATGCTACCCATGTGAGTTTCTGTCTTCCTTTATTGCTTTGATATTTTTAGATCTATCGCTTGCTGACTGTTCTATTTGTAGGTTCCTTGAGAGACAGCCACATACTAGTACCAATGCACTTCGAGCTTAATGAGCCACTATGTCCATTGCTTTATGGAGGCTCATGTAGATCTTTTACACTTTGGTTTGTTTTCTTGTTCTAATTATGAAATGATATATACGTGCATATTATGCATGTATGTGCATTAATGCATGTATGTTATGATGATGCAACTCGAGCATATGAGGCTGTTGGGGGAGTGAGATGAGACCATTCGTCGTCAGGAGTCGATATGCTAGCAGGAGGGTACCTACTACTAGAGCAAGATCAAGAGACTACGGGCCAAGCTAGAGGAGTTGAGGGTGCATGTGTTGGACCCAGCAGAAGAGGATCTCTAGATGTCGGTGACGATGACGACATTGATGATGATGATAAGGATGGGGCTGAGTCCTGATTTCCCCTCCCATTTTATTTTTTGACTGTACTGATAAGAAATTTTGGAAATTTTTCTGAGATGTACTGACTAACGAACTTTTATGAGGCTTTCGATGCTTTCTGGTTTTTTACTGAGTCGTTCTCTTTATGTTCTACTTACTTGCCATGGCATCACAATAAATCAATGAAATGAAAAAAAGTTTACAATAGAAATTAATGCAATTACATCATAGAAAGATATGAACTCTAAGATGTAATTTTTTCCTTTGCATGTGATAGATATTGATTCAGGCATTTACTACTTAACATGTGCAATTTTTGACAATATTTTCTATGTGCACTGAATAGCATTTATCATAAGCATGGTTGCATATAGAATATTTCAAAATGACAATACCTCTATCCTTAATTAGCCCTTTTGGGTTTTCTAATTAAGCATTTTTCTCTCATTTTTCTATTTTATTTTTTTATTTTTTTCACGAATAGTATCACTTGAGACGATCGACATTGACCCATTGAAAGAGCTCATTCCTTTTGACATCCATTAGTTTGCTTGAGCCTTTCGAAAGGACAATTTTAACCAAATAAGGCCCTTCCTAATCAGGTCGAAACTTCCCCCTCAGATCTGGTAGATTCTTTTTAACTTGCCTCAATACCCTGTCTCCAACCTTGATGTCATACTTTCTCACTCTCTTGTTGAATGCTTTAGTGATTCTTCAATGATACAACTGAGTGTGATAAAGTGCTTTCAACCTTTCACCATCTATCAGATTCAACTGCACCAGCCTTTATTCTACCCACTTTTCCTCGTGTAAGTCTGCTTCGACTATGACTATGAGGGATTTCATTTCTACTTTGATTAGAAATATAACTTATGTTCAGTATACCAACGAGAAAGGAGTTGCCCTCATGGATGTCCTCACTGTAGTACGGTATCCCTAAAGAGCAAATGGCAACTTGTTAGCCCAATCATGGTGAGTTTTAATCACCGCTTCCACTGCTCTACTAGCCTACGGCCTATAAGGCGATGACTTATAGCGCTTTATCTTATACCTTTCAAGCACTGCTCGTACTTCTCCTTGAAATTGTACCCCATTGTCTGAGATTAGGTGGTGAGGAATTCTATATCTACAGAATAGATTATTCTTTAAGAACTTAGCTACTTGCTTTGCCCCCAGTTTACCCACTTCGTGAAGTAGTGGATTGCAACCAGGATGTATCTGTGTCCGTTAGAGGCTGTAGGATGAATTTCTCCTATGATGTCAAGTCCCCAAACCAAAAATGGCCAAGGAAATGACATTGTGTGTAATTCTGAGTGAGGTAAACGACTGATGTCTCCATGAATTTGACACTTGTGACATCTCTTGGCGAATTTAACACAATCCTCAACCATTGTCATCCAGAAGAACCCTTGTCTTATTATCTTCTTGGTACGCATTTTACCATTCATATGCGGACCATAAACCCCTTTGTAAATGTCTGTCATTACCGTCCTTGCCTCATTCTCATCCAAATAGTGCAATTGCATCCCATCTGATGTTCTCTTATATAGGACACCTTGATGGGTGGTAAATTTTGCTGATCGCTTTCTGATGACTATCTTATCTTTCTCACTTGTATCTACTGGGTATTCATGCTTGTCCAAATATTATTGGTTATCATAGAGTCAGGGCTTTTGATCCACTCTCACTTACATTACCCTCATATTCTTGTAACGCGGCTGATTTAACTTCAGTAACACCAAAGGCTTCGTATGTATGGTAGTTGGTCCATCCCAAACTGATGCTAATGGTGCTAAGGCGTTTGCCATTTGATTGTGGTTTCTTGGTAAGTGAATGAATTTGCATTTCCTAAATGACTATCCCAACTGCTATAAGTGTTCTAGATATGGCTTCAAATGTGGCTCTTTTGGATCCCATTCATTAGTAGCCTGATTGCTTATTAACATTGAGTCACCCAATATTTCCAATTTTATGACTTTTAGAGTGATCAGTGCTTCTATTCCCATCACACATGCTTCATATTATGCTTCATTATTCGTAACCAGAAATGCTAGCTTCTTTGCTATGGGAATCACTTCATTCTCTGGGGTTAACAAAATTGCTCCTCTTCCTACTCCAAACTGGTTTGCTATTTAATTGAAGTACATGCACCATCCTTGGACTTCAATTACTGTGGTAAGGTCATTTGGGAATTAAGTTCTATCTCTTGGTCATCTGAAGTAGGGTTTGGTGCTAGAAACTCGACCACTACTCTTCTTAGTCAAATACTCAACATCAAATTCTATCAGTAACACTAGCCACTTGGCTAGTTTCCCAACCAGCGAAGGTGCTTCAAATAGATGTCTAATCGGATCTAACTTTGAAATTGCTTGGATCCTGTAAGACTAAAAGTAGTGCCTTAGCTTTCACATGGCCCAAACCATTACTAAATAGAAATGCTCAACTTAATTGTACTTCTTCTCATAAGGCAACTTCTTCTTGCTTAAGTAGTAAATTGCGTGTTCAGCTCATGCTTCTCCTTCTTAAGCCAGCATAGCTCCTATTGCACTCCATTCAATTGCTAGATATAGGATTAAGGGCTTTCCCATTTTAAGGGTCTTAAAATTAGTAGATTTATAAGATAATCGTTTATTTTGTCAAAAGCAATCTGGCATTGTTTGTTCCAAACCACAGGTTGTTCTTTTCTGAGTAACTTGAATATTAGTTCACATACTTTGGTCAATCTGGCTATAAACCTGCTGATGAATTGTAACTTTCCCAGGAATCTGTGGATTTCTTTCTCAGTCTTCAGTGTTGGCATTTCATGGATTGCTTTTACTTTGTTTAGATCAACTTCAATTCCTCTCTTGCTAATTATGTGTCCTAGCATCTTCCCTAAAGTTACACCAAATACACACTTCTTAGGATTCAGCCTCAAATCATACTTATCTACTCTTTGTAGGAACTTCTCCAATGCGACTAGATGTTCTTCCCAAGTCTTTGACTTTACCATCATGTCATCAACATAAACTTCTACCTCTTTTTGTATCAGGTCATGGAATATTGCTGTAGCAATCCTCTGATAGGTTGAACCTATGTTCTTTAAATTGAAAGGCATTACTCTATAGTAATATGTTCCCTATTTAGTGATGAAAGTTGTCTTAGCTTTGTCAATGATTTGTATGAGAATCTGGTTATATCCTGAAAACCCATTCATGAAGGAGTACATAACACACACGACAATATTGTCAATCAGAACATCTATGTAGGCCGGAGGAAAATCATCTTTCAGGCATGCCTTGTTAAGATCTCTGTAGTCTACACAAATCCTTACTTTCCTATCCTTTTTAGATACTAAACCACATTAGCCAACCATTCTGGATAGTCCACCACTTCTAAGAATTTAGCCTTGATTTGTTTCTCTATATCCTTTTTTACCAAATGGGCACGTAATTTCTGTTTCACGAGCTTGTGTCCCTCTTTAGTTGGAATGTAATGATGAGTGATTTCCTTGTCAATGCCAGGCATGACGTCGTACATCCAAGCAAATACTTTCTAGTATTTTGTTAATATTTTCTCTAATTCTCTCCTTTCCTCAGGGGTAAAATCTTTTGAAATATGCAATATACGAGGACTTTCATCCATGCCCATGTTAAATGGTTCAGTGTTAATGGAATGAATGTCAAATATGCTTATGCAAGGTTCAATGAAATGGTCATCATTATCATAAGACAAATCACATAAGTAAGCAAAATTAGATTTTATTGTGTCATACTTAGAGTTTGGTACATAAAAAAATTCAAAGAGATTAGTAATACAAATGTCATTAGGAGTAGATGCATTATCAAGCATAATATCCTCTATACTGGACTCGATGAGAGCTATAATGTCGGTATAGCTGGGAGCTTTGGTTTCTAACCTCATACTCTGCAAAACCTATTCAATCTCAGCAACAAAGATGAATCCTTCTTCTTCAGTCTAATTCTGTCCTTTCCTTATACTACTGATCGTATCAGTAAAGATCTCAAAACTCAATTTCTTAATCCCATTGCATTCCCATTCCTCAGGTTGGCCTTGGTACTTGGAGAGGCATTCAAAAATGAAGGTAGTCTTCTTTCCTTTGTCCGTGGTTGGATCATACCCCAATCCTTGCTTACTAGTCTGTCCTTTGAAGTCTGGCAGTTTTAAGATCCCATTCTTCTTATTTTCAAGCCCAGTTCTTAGTTTATAACTCATCTTTTTCATCATATCTGTCACCTTTGGATTGACCCAGCCTTCATTGATCAATGATACTTGAAAGGCTAGAGGAGTTACATTCATACATGCAATCAAAACATTAGTTTCAGCTTCAACAGTGGCTACTTTTCCATTAAGCGGGAACTTGATTTTCTGATGCAAAGGAGATGGCACTCCTCCTAGTGGATGGAACTAAGGCCTTTCTAGAAGTAGGGCAAATGTAGGTGGGATATCCAGTACTATAAATTCCATAACAGACTCAATTTCTTTTATAGTGACAATCACCTTGAAAGTTCCTACTACTTGCTTCTTGGAGTCATCATAGGCCCTGATTATCAAGTTGGATGCTTTAAGCTCTTTAACTGTATCCCAAACTTATGGAGCCTGAGTGGGTAGACATTGATGACTGACCCATCATCAACCGTAACACATGATGTCTTTTTGGCTCTCATGACCACTTGGATAAGCAAAGGCCTGTTATGAGCTTTCCCTTCCAGTGGAAGGTCATCATCAAAGAAGGAAACAACACTGCTAGATTTTGGAAGTAGCAAAGCTATCATATCCTTAGGAGTAGCATCGGGAGAGATCTTCATATCACCCAAAGCTTGTGCTAAAGCATTCTGGTGCTTCTCCGATGTCATCAAGAGATCCTAAATACTGACTTGAGCTTGGATTTTTCTAAGCTGTTTCAAGACTGAATCTTCTTCTATATGAGATGTGGGACTCTCTTTTGTAGTAACTTCCTTGGCAACTTCTTTCCTTTTTACATTATCTTTCTCAATAGGCTGGTACACTCTTCCATTTCTGGTCACATGATTAACTGACGATTCCTTATCAGAGTCATACCATATGTTGATTCCTATTATACTTGGTGTGGCTGACAACTGGATAGTGACAATTCCATTTTCTTTATCAAAATTTTCTCCGCATCCATATCATACAAATATCCTCTTTTTTTTTATAACAGCTGAAGAGTAGCGGTGCATTTCACTTTGAAAATAAATTTTCTAGATGCTTGTCCTAACAAGTCCTAAACTTCTTTCTTTTCCTTCGGTGCTTCTTCTTCGGGTTCAGATGGTCCATTGTCATCAATGAGTTCCCTAACTCTCCTTGTTGCCATCTATCTTTGCATCATCATATAAGGTATGCAAGTAGGAAGCAAAGATATATACTAGTAAGTAGAAGGATCTAACTCATCATCACTCGAGTTATAGATCATATCCATAAAATTTGCCTCAAGTATTACTAAGAGTTCCCTTTCTTCCCTTTCAAGCTTCTCTTTATCCCTCTTTGGAATGTCTTGAATGGAGTTCTCAACAAGGACTTGAGCAACCCCAAGGAGATGGCATAAGATGCTAGTGGCAGCATGTTTTGGTAGTTAGATAAAGGGTTAGTTTTGACATTGGGCTACTTTTCAGGGTCTTCATTCTTGCCAAAATCTATAAGGTCTTATATTTAGTCTTTTAGGATGTAGCAGTCATCAGTATTGTGGCCAGGCATTTGGTGGAAGTGGCAGTAAAGGTTGGAGTTAATACGGGATGACAACAAGTTTTGTAGAGTTCTTGGTTCAAAGGGTTTGAGAAAGCCTTTTGTTGGAGTCTTTGGAAGACTTTGGATAAGGGTAGGCTGAAGTTTGAGTATTTGCAGTTCCTCATGGCATTGACAGTTAGGTTTGCTTTAGTAGAATGGGTGTTTTGAGTAGGCTATGTTGGCTTTCGGTAGGGGCTTTTAGGTTAAGAGATTTGCTCATCTTCAATTCTAATGTCGGCTTGGTAGATTGCTTTGAAGGTAGGGTAGTGGACGAATAGCATTTGTTTGTGGAAGTGGGGCAAGGCTCCTTTGTTTACCATCTCTATCTGCTCATCCTCCGGAGGCCTATCTCTTATCAAGGCAGCTTTTCCTCTCCATCGAGCCATGTAGTTAGAAAAACTCTCATTGCTTTTCTACCTATTGGTTTCCAAGTCACGTCTTGTGACATCTAGCTGACTGTTATACTCATACTGCTTGATGAATTTTTATGTGAGAAGCATCTAGTCATTCTTGATCTCATCTTCCAAGTCAAAGAACCATGGAAGTGCTCCTTCTTCTAATGAAGTAAAGAAAAACTTCATGATCTGGGATCTACTTAACTTTGTAGAAGACATGAAAGTAGCATATTGTCTCAAGCGGACTAGGGGTTCCCCAGTACTATTGAACTTAGTAAATTTTGGGAGTTTGAAATCTCCAGGTAGAGGTTCATCCTTAAACAATGAGAGGTTGGTGTAGCTTCTTATGGAACTCTTCTATTTAAGTGAGAACTCAAGCTTAGCCATGATGTTAGCCAATATTTTGACCTCCTTTGATGGCTTAGACTTAGTCAGATTGACTGGTTTGGTAGCTGGCTGAGGGAGTGTCCCTCTCATGGCCTGGTAATACTCATCATCCTCAATAAACAACATGAGAGTGGGCACTTTGCTCTCGCCTTTATCAATCTTTGCGTCAACTGACTCGAAAGCTTCTCCCTATTCTCCTTTCTCACTGATCATCTGTTCCATTGTGGCTTTCAACTCTTTTTTCAAAAATTCAAATAAAGTCCTATCACTCATTAGTTTCTTGAGAGCATCTCTTAACTGTTCTTCTGTGTTCTGAGCCATTATCTTTTGAGCTGGATTGGTCATAGGAATAACAAGACTAGTGTTGGCATGTTTAGTAGCTTTGAGCCTACAGGACTTTTGAAGAGCTATGTTTCTACATGAGTATGTGTGTTATGGTGGAAAAGGAATGCATAATTTGATGAATTGTACAAAAGAGAAGGGTTAGCATGCATGCATAGCATGATAGTTGTAACCTTGCTAATGTGGTGATACAAAATGGCTATAAAAAGATCATGAGTTAGTACATGATGAGATGTCCAACATTTGTGTATGTATGCGTGAGGAAAGAAAAGAAGACAAAATGAACAAACAGGGTTAGTACAAAACCTACAAAATAAATAAACTAATCACAAGCAATCACTCCTTCCAACCTTATCACTCCACGAGGTAGAGAATTATATCCTAGGTGGGTTTTTGAATCATAGCCATCAGAGGACTATGGTTTTGCTCTCGGACTAGGCTATTTTCATTCATGATGATTAGACTCAAGAGGTAAACTAGGGAGCAATGCCCACTTGTACTTAAGGTAACCACATAATATCAATGAGAGGCCTAATTATCGGGTTACAAATGGCATCTATAGCTCGTACATGCTCATGAGCGTATATACTATAGCCAATAGAAGGGATCCAAGTTTGTGCCCCTCTTATCGACATTCGATATGTTTACCAAGAGATATGAATGTTTTATTTGACAGTTTACAATTTGACTCTCTCAATATGAGTGTCCATAATCTAGTTAAATTCTCGATTCATCCACTTAATCTGATAAGGACAAATAGATGACTTCTATAGGTTCCATCATCAAAAGTTATCACTATTTGTCGGCCCTTACGAACTACCCAAACTGAGGTGTATGATTCTTGTCATTCCTTGTACATCAGGCTTACGCAAGGTAAACGAGGATCATATGATCCTAAGTATAGATAGTCTATGAAGACTAATGTACTGACAACAAATGGTGGTAGAAACTAAATATGGCATATTATTTGTGAATATCAGGTCAAACGGACAATACCAAGACAAGGATAACATGCAAGGGCTAGGTAGGATCCTAGGGGAGATTTCTACTGGATTATCTATATGAGCTACGTCGGGCTTACGACTAAAGGCTCCCTTAGCGAGAATTCTCCCATATGACTGGGTTATGGACTCTGGCTAGAGAGTCTAGCATTCTTTCACCTACTTAAGAAAAATTGTACCCCATTTTGGACTTGGGAGCTAGGCCACATTACTTTAAGCCTTACAACTTTTCTTGATCGAGTAAAGGCTAAAGGTTATAATACCTATCTTCATCGCCCCATGACATGAGTGGAATCATGGTGGCAATGTCATTCAATATTGTTGAGGGTTTAGGGACCAAGGAGCATGTGGTAAGTGTAATGAAAGGCAGTTATGCTGTTGTGAAGGTGAATAAACAAGTTATGCATAGCAATAAACAATCTTTCATTCATACCCCTCAAATTAGAAGTCCCCAATGGAGTCGCCAAAAACCTATGGTCACTCCGGGGAGGACCAAGGAGCATGTGGTGCGTTTATAGCATTGGGCATATAGGCTAATGGTGACCATCTGTTGGATTTCCGTTTGTTATTATTTGTTAGAGGGTCTGCCTGAATAGGCCTTGTAGATTGGAGTCGCCACCCGACTTGAATTGGGAAGAAGTGAATTAAAAATCCACTTCCATAACTAGAGAATTCAAGTTCGAGGGTAGGAGTTACTTATCATATTTCTTATTATACATCATGTTTATTTATTCACTACTTCACCCTAGTTTCAGTTTTATGATGCATTTTACCACACTCAATCATTAGTCAATTTAAAATTGAAAATAAAATGCGGGATGGTTGGACTGATGAGCATTCATCACATGATAAATAATTAAGCAAGCATCTATCAATCAAGCGAATAACCACGTAAGCAAGTAAGCATGTAGCACACAAGCATACAAGGAGAAATCAAAATAAAGAACCAAATAAGCAAAATAAAAATGGGGAAAAGGATTAAGGATTACAACCTATGAAAAGAGCCTATTCTAATAAATACATCCAAAATTGAAATAAGAGGGGAATCGGGATTAAGGATTACATTGCCTTGAAAAAAAACCTGTTCTATTAATTACATTGAAATGGGAAAAAGAAATAAAAAAATCTATTCTAATAATCCTGCAAAACAAGGGTTAGTCTTTACACACATACAAGCGCACATCACATTTAATGCAATTTAATATATTTCATTCATAATTAGAATAATAAATAAAGAAATAATTAAATACATAAGCAAACAAGGATGCTAACGGATGCATGATGTAAAATTTTGGAATTTTGGTACTTTAGTGTGAAGTCACCATTTTTATTATGAAAATAAGATTTCTATAATGAGGCAAACAATAGGGAATTAAAGTGGAAAAGTGCAAATAAAATGACAAAAAAAAATATTGCCTTTATGATGAAAATAATAAATTTATCAAAGAAAAGCAATAAAAATGACAAGGATAATAAATGTACAATAAGAATAATAACAATGCAAATATAGTAATAAGAAGAATGATAAAAATATTATTTTCACCATAAAGATTGGAACTTTATGATAAGAATAATAAATTTATCAAGGAAAGCAATAAAATTAATAAAAAATGCAATTAAT